>CBVK0100286676.1:0-22297 GCA_900067695.1 Picea abies
TTCAACTAGGGTTGTTACATTTTTTAAACTAGGGTTGTTACATTTTTTAAACGACAATTAAGAAATATCATTGCAAAATTTATGTGAACTTTTAAGAAGTCATTATATCTATACTCATCAAAACATTAGGATTTGTTCTTCTATTTCAATTGTAGAATTTATTATGCCATCATCTGAATGGAAAACCATCAAACCCTCACCCTCGAAACTCACTCGCAAGACACAACCTTTCATTATATACATAGTGAAATAAATCAGAGAAACAAAACCTAAACAGAGAAGTGAGAAACCAATGCGAAAAAACATAATTTCTGCTTGTTTTGAAAACCGAAGAAAGATTCAAGAGTAACTGAACACCAGAGAATTAAGAAATCAAGGCAAGCTACTCAAGGTCAATGTCTAGAGAGTGAAGCAAGGGCTTTAGCTGAGAGAACCTAAAGCTTTCTTGTTTCAGTTAACAGTTAAGTGGGTTATATCAAAAATCTCCACGGCTTGCTTGCTTCTAGGAAGACCAAATCTAAAACTACTTGCACATCCAATCTGAATTCTTTGCCAATTCTCTTTCTTTTCCTGTGCACCGGGTCGAGAAATGTACATTCTCCCCACCTACCCTACTATTCATTATTCGACGTTGCCAATGAATCAGAGAGAGATAGTATAGCGTGCAGGAAAGGAAGTCCGTCCAAGCGCTCTCAAACATTAGGCATAGTCTAAATAGCAATAGTGCAGTAGCCATTAAGCAATTAATTGAGAATAATGATTTTATTTGTGGGGTGGGTTTCTGGCTCTTGTATAGATGAATAGTTGTGAAGATAGTGGCCAAGCATTTATCTCTACCACAACGAACCCACCATCTAGAACAAGAGTGTTTTCGTGCTCAGCATTATTATTTTGGTTTTGATTTGCCTGCAAGCTCTCTGCAAAATATATATATAACCATACATTATTAATTAATTGATATATTAACTTTAGATTTAAGTTGATTTTTCAGGTTGATAATTTAAAAATCTATTTTTAAAAACACATTATTAATTAATATATCTTTATATTAACCTAGATTTATGTCAATCTTACATTGAAGTGAAAAAAAGACAAAAGTATATTTATTTAATTTGGTGATGCATTCATCTCAATCCTCACATAGGATTTTCTGCATTTTTCCCCTGGACGCCAATCTTTCTTCCATCCACACCAATAAACCTAGCTTAGTATTTTAATTTTTTCATAAAAAATATGAATATCATAATATATTATATCATCCGCTGATATGAGCATCACGTACCACATTACACCATCAACCTCACGCTGGACTTCTGAAACGCCTATAGACGCAATGCCAGATTCCAGGATTTAACTGCTATTTATTCCACATTGTCAAATAGTTGGCAAAAGGAACATTTTTTTATCTTTGATATGAATATTTACCTACATTCTCTTTTATTTCAGTTTAGTATAGATTCACTCACACACATCTAAACAACAGCAGTTAGAATTACCAGTTTCGTTGATAGTCATTATCAAATCCAAATAAGTTGTAGCAACACAAATGTAATTGAAAAATCAGTAAACCCTATCTCAGTTTCTCCAAATCAGAAGTCACGGCCCACTATTATAATGTAACATAAATTAGATTTAGTGAGCATGAAAATAAAGGTGTAGCTATAGCTTTCAGAAATTGCAGGCTGATACTCCAAAGCCATGATAAAATAAGAAGCAGAGAATATAGAGAAAGAGTAGAGAAAAAATAATATTCAATATATTAAGTATATGAGAAAAGAGTACAAGGGAAAAGGGAAAAGAGCTGAGCTAAATAGGCGCAAGCAAATCAAGAACATAAAGAACCTAATGTACAACTGTCAAGGATAGCTGGTAGTGTATAGTCATAATGTTGAGGTTACATTATATTTAACACTCACTCTTAAACTCAACAGTTACAAACATCAACACTGATAATGCCCAAGTGCTTTCTCTGAAAATAAAAAACTGATTTTCCTATTGGCTTTGTAAAAATATCTGCGAGTTGATCTCGTGAGCCACAGAATTTAAGTGCAATGTCACCATTATTGACTAGCTTGCAGATGAAGTGAAAGCGAGTGTCAATGCGTTTACTTTTCTTGTGAAACACATGGTTTTTGGATAAAGAAATTGCTGAGGTGTTGTCACAGAAGATAGGAGTTGGCTCCTTTTTTGTATTAGACATATCTTTCAATATTCTTCTCAGCCACACAACTTGACAAGAAGCTGAGGTAGTAGCGATATACTCTGCTTCTGCAGAAAATATGGATACAATTGGCTTCTTCTTTGATGCCCATGAAATCAGGTTCACGCCCAGGTGAAAAACATGTCCTGAGGTGTTTTTTTTGTCATCTAGGTTGCCTGCAAAATTGTTGTTTATGTATTCAGAGAGATGATCATCATCAAACTCAGCGTACCATAGGAAAAAATTGAGAGTGCCTGCAACATATCTCAAAATCCTTTTCTCCATCTTCCAGTGAGAATCTTTGGGGGATTCCATGAATCTGGAAACAAGGCTGGCTACATACATAATATCAGTCCTAGTTGTTGTAAGATACAACAAACTACCTACTAAACTTTTGTACAGGGTGGAGTCCCCTGTAGGTCCTTCATCTTGCTTACTCAATTTTGTGCCTAGGGGTATAGGAGTTTATGCTAGATTGCGGTCTTCCATGCAAAATCTTTTGATGATGTATGTTGCATACTTTTGCTGATAGACAAAAATTCCTTTGGTTGATTGATCAACCTCAATTCCCAAAAAATATTTCATTATGCTAAGATCTGTCATCTCAAACTCAGATTGCATGGCATGTTTAAAACTGGTTAACTCAAGATTTCCAGTATATATCATGTTATCAACATATAAACATACAATCAGAATTTTACCGTGTTGATCAATTTTGGTGTAAAGAGTTGGCTCATTTTGGCTTCTGCTGAAACCACTTTTGATCAAGTAAGTGCCAATTATGTTGTACCAATATCTCGGAGCTTTCTTTGAGCCATACATGGCTTTCTTCAACTGATACACTTTGGTTTTCTGCTCTTGGACTTCAAATCCAGATGGTTGATCAATATAAACTTCTTCTTATAAGAAACCATTCAGGAAAGTTGACTTGACATCCATCTGGTATACTTGCCATTTTTGTTGGGCTGCTATGGCCAAGAGAGTCTTTACAGTGTCCAACCTTGCTACTGGAGAAAAAGTTTCACCATAGTCAAAACCTGGTTGTTGTTAGAATCCTTTGGAAAGAAGTCTTGCCTTGTGTTTCTCAATCTATCCCTTTTCATTGAGTTTAGTTTTGTAAACCCACTTGACACCAATACTTTTCTTGTGTTTGGGAAGATCAACAAAATCCCATGTCTTGTTCTTCTCAATGGATTCAATCTCTTGGTTCATGGCTTGAACCTAATGTGTGTCTTTAGCTGCCTCTTTAAAATATGTAGGTTGACATGACAATAAAGCAAAAATATTGTGTTGTTCAATGTCATCCAACTGCTGGTGGATTTCTCTCAAACTTTGAGTTCTTTGATTTGGAAGTTCAGAGGATGAATCTCTGTTGAAAGTTGAATGATCCCGAGAACTTTCAGATTGTCCTTGTACCTGCAGTCTTGGAAGAGCAGATTGAGGTATTGGCTGTCCTGAATTTTCTATGTTTTCAGGACTGGGAAGTAATGAATTTTGACTGTCCATTTGTTGATTTTCAGATTTGTCCCAGAGTTGATTTTCCAGAAATTTTACATCTCTACTAAGAATTAGTTTCTTTGAGATTGGATTGTAAAGCCTATAAGATTTTGATGTTTCGTTGTAGCCAATAAAGATGCATTTCTCACTTCTATCATCCAGTTTATTCCTTAATTTGGAGGGTATGTGAGCGTATGCTATGCATCCAAATGTCCTGAGATGTGAAACATTTAGATTTGTCCCACTCCACGCTTCCTGAGGGACCTTCATCTTGAGACTGGTGGTTGAATATCTATTAAGGAGATAAATTGAGCATGCTACTACTTCAGCCCAAAATGTATTTGACAGACATTTCTCTTTGAGTAGGCTTTTGGCCATGTTCATTATTGTCTGATTTTTCCTTTCAGCCACTCCATTTTGTTGTGGAGTATACCTAGTTGTAGTTTGCATGATGATGCCTTGTGATTTGTAGAAATTCACAGTTTTTTGGAGTTGTATTCTCCTCCTCCATCTGACCTGATTTCGTTTACATATTTGCCACTCTGTTTTTCAGCTTCAACTTTGAATTCTTTGAACTTAACAAAAGTTTCAGACTTGTGTCTAAGAAAGTAGATCCAAATTTTCCTGCTAAAGTCATCAATAAACGTTAGAAAATAAATGCTACCACCTATTGAATCTGTTTGCATTGGTCCACATAAGTCAATGTGAACCAGTTCTAAGTGTTGTTTGGCTTGAGTGGAGGACTGTGGAAAACTAGTTCTCTTATGTTTTCCTAGAATGCAAGACTCACATGGGGGATTTTCCTCTTTGAAAATAGAGAGACCTTTTACCATGGAGTGCTTCTGTAAAATAATTAGACTCTGAAAGGGTAGATGTCCAAATCTTGTATGCCAAACCATAGTTTCATTGGGGGTGGATGCACTTTGTGCATATGATTGGATCAAATTTGCAATTCTGAGGGTCACGGGAAACATCCTGTTATGAGTCATGTGGATTTCAGAAATCAATTTTCTGTTGGGGGTTTTATCATATATCCTGCATGATGCTCCCTCAAAATGTACCTTATAGCCATGTTCAACGAGTTGTCCTACACTTAACAGATTATGTTTCAGATCTGGAACATGATAGACATTGTTTATGTCTTTCTTTACATTTTGTTTAGTAAGAATAGGTACAGTTCCTTTTCCTTGAACTTTGACTAAGGAATCATTTTCAAGTGTAATATCAGAGGAAATTGAAGAATCAATGCATGAAAGTAAATCTTTGTTACCTATCATGTGATTGTTGCAACCACTGCCAACAACCAGAGATCTTTATGTTGTTCTTTAGTCTTGTCACATGAGAGAAACATACCTTCTGAGGTTTCTCCTATACATTTTGAGACATGTGCTCTGCCTGAGAGTTGATCTGCTTGCTTCTTCTGGAATTCCGATTCATAGTGTCCAACCTTTTTGCAGTAATAACATTGTATGCTAGATTTTTCATATGATCTTCTCCCTCTGCCTCTTTGAGGCTAGAAATTCGGATTCTGGTTCTGTTCTCTGTAACCTTGGAAATTTTGATTTTGGTTTTGTTGTCTATGACCTCCACTTGAGTGATGGTTACTTGTAATGCTCCCTCTTCCTTGGTGACCTTTGCCTCTCCCTTTGTTGAAGGAGAATTGAGTTTTAAAGGCATTGGTGATTGACTCATATGTGAGATACAGTATTGTCTCATGTGTCAACAGGGAACCCATCAGTTCATCTGTTGAAAAATTGGACAAATCCTTGGATTCAAGGATTTCTGTAACGACCATTTCAAATTTCTTTGGTAAACTTCTGAGGATTTTCTCAAAAATGCGTTGATTAGGGATGGCTTCACCAGTCAATCTGATCTGGTTTACGATTCCCATGACTTTGGTCATAAACTGATCAACATTTTCAAACTCTTTCATTTTTAAAGTCTCAAAATGCGTCCTCAAGGTCTATAGTTTGACTGTTTTGACCCTGTTATTTCCTTGGTAGGCTAATTTAAGGATGCCCCAGGCCTGTTTTGAAGTAACAATGCCTGTGATTTTTTAGAAAATCGAGTCATCCACTGAATTTTGAATCCATAATTTTGTCTTATTTTCTTTGTTCCTTTGTGTTGCCTGAGCAGTTCTTTGTTGGTTGGTCATGGCAGCAAGGTCTATTGGATCTGGTTCCACATATCCAAGATCCACTGGATCCTAGCAATCTTGTGCTTGCAAGAAGGATCTCATTCGAAAAGACCAAAAATCATAATTCTTTCCAAGAAGAATAGATCCTTGAGTTGGTCCTAAATTGCTAGATGTGGCCATCTTTAAAAAATTTAGCAAAACAAAAAACATTGTTAGAAAATTTCGTGTTAACCTGTTTCTTGCACGTAAAACCAGGCCTTTGAAGTTCTTTCAGTGACTTTGGACTAAAACACGCGGTGTAGACCACTTCTTTGACTTTGATATGGCTGGATCTGACTATCCGAGTGCAAAATCCGTTGATTCAGAGATCCGAGCTCTGTTCTTTTGCAACTGTAACACTATAGCCCCTCTAATGGAGGAATAGGGCTTTCTGAATTTACTCGAGAGATAAAAAAAAAAAATTGAATTTTAGCTTCTCATGTGACCGTGGGCTGAAAAACCAGGTGATTCGGGCT
Source organism: Picea abies (assembly GCA_900067695.1). Taxonomy (NCBI): domain Eukaryota; kingdom Viridiplantae; phylum Streptophyta; class Pinopsida; order Pinales; family Pinaceae; genus Picea; species Picea abies. The sequence continues at coordinate 6,350 of CBVK0100286676.1, forward strand.
TTCGTGCTTCGGGTGTTTCGACGCTAAAGGTAAAAGTTCCTTCGAATAGCCAAATCATGAATTTTGTTCGAAGATCAACGATCCTCATTGATTTGAGATCAACAACCACAATTTCTTCGAAATTTCGGGCCTTCGATCGACAGTTGTGATCAAATCATGATTTCGCGTATCAGGGATCTGCGATGTAGCTTATATTCATTCGCCCGATACCTGAAATTTCGATGACCACTTATGCTAAATCAACGATGTTTCTTTTTCCCATGATCAACGGTCTAAATAATGTCGAGATTTCACGTATCGTGACTTCTGGGTCACAACTTCTTTCAGATCCCCGACTTTTGAAATGCTGAAATTTCGGGGCATCCAAATATGACGGTTTGTGTTCCTCTGGATCTAACGGTCTAGATTTCATCGAGATTTTGCATTTTGGGATTTTGTGTTTCGGGATTTAGCGTATCACGAAGTTGAAATAATTTTCACCTTCATTTTCCAGAACTCTCCTCAATCAAAGGCTCAGATTATATCGTGATTTTGCATGTCGCGAGTTCTCATAACTCTCGCCTCTGATTTCCCGATAGTCGAAATCGTGATGGTGCTAGATCGACGGTCCAGATCTTTCCTCGATCAACAGCTAGGATCTTTTCGTGATTTTGCATTTCATGAGTTTCACGAATTTTCCCTTTGACTTCCCTGAGTCACGAGTCAGCAAAATGTTGATTGCTCACCACATGTCCCTCCCGATGAAAGGTTAGGATCTCTATGGCTCTTCCCTTGCAAATCTTCCGACGTACATGGATCTCTGCCACGTGTCCTCTGATGATGGATGGTCCCAATAATTTTGGGACTTCCAGAGACTTTTCTCCTTTGCAACCTTTGCACGAAATCGCCGAATACGCGAAATTTCGAAAAGCTTTGGCGGTTAAATCCTACACACCTTTTCTTGATTTGACGATTGTTGTAGCTCTTGCCTTGATCTCACAGCTGAATCTCGTTCTCCTTTTCTGCGCTTTCCTCGTCTTTTCTGAGTTTGATTAACGCCTCAGATCTGTTAGCAAGACCGATCTTACGACTGCGTCTACTTTTCCTTTGTTGCTTTAGTGTTTCATTTACTGCTTCTGCAAATATTTTCTCCCGAAGAAGGAAATTCGTGAATCTTTCACGAATTCTTTAAATAATTCACGTATTCTTTAATTGTTTCTGCCCTCTGCAACTTTGCTTCGTGAATCTTTCACGAATATTTAAATGCTCATGATTCTTTATTGTTTCTACCTTCTGCTTCCTCTCACTTGTTGTCTGCAATGATCTTTTGAGCGGATTGTCAAACTGCTCTCCAAGCTTTGTGAAGAATCTACGTCCTATGTTGTTGTTGACAGTTTAAGCTCTGTGCTTCTTAGGATCGGGTTGCTCTCTAGACTATGTGAAGAGGCTTACATCTAGAACTCTGATACCATGATAAAATGAGATGCAGAGAATACAGAGAAAGAGTAGAGAAGAAATAATATTCAGTCTATTGAATATATGAGAAAAGAGTACATGAGAAAAGGGAAAAGAGATGAGCTAAATAAGCTCAAGCAAATCAAGAACATAAAGAACCTAGTGTACAACTATCCAAAACAACTGGCACTGTACAGTAAGACTATTGAGGTTACATTATATTTAACAAGCCGGAGGGAGGGATGCCTCGATCTTTATAATTTCATACATAATAAATGAAATGAATGGAAACAAAAGCCGGAAACCACCCAAATTTCAGATGAAACTGGATACAAAATCCTGAAACATGTGGATCTCAGGATTCTAAGTGAAGCCTATGAAAAAATGAACTGAGAATCTAACCTGAGTTCTGGCTAGACTAGAGCTCGAATAAGAAAAACAGAGAATGTAGGAAACAAGCAGCCTGAAAACAAAAATTACAATTAATTCTGGGTAAGCAAAAGAATTGGATCGTTTCAGGATTTTATACTACAATTTACTATGAAGTGGGAACTACATATCTGAGATTATCTGATCACACTTTTCTTGAAATAATTATTTTGTTTTGTTGATTAGGTGACATGTCAGTGAATTTGGATGTGGCCCGCTTCACACAACTTGCGTAGATATTGTTAAATATAATGTAACCTCAACAAGCTGACTGTACACTGCCAGTTGTCCTGGCCAGTGGTACTTTCTTTTCTTGATTTGCTTGAGCCTATTTAGCTCAGCTATTTTCCTTTTGCACATCACTTCTTCGTTAACTCTTCTCATTGTACTTTCTCCTTACATTCTCAATATACTGAATACTATTTATGCTCTATTCTTTCTCTCTACATTTCTTGCTTCACAATTTATCATGGTATCAGAGCTTCAGCAGTAAGCCTCTTCACACAGGCTGGAGAGAAACACGATCCTCACAGTGCATAGCTTAAATTGGCATCCAGAGCACGGGACACAGCTTTTTCACAAGGCTTGGAGAGTTGTCTGCCATCCACTCAAAAGATTGTCATAGGAAAATCACACGAGGAAGCAGAGCGCTATACGCTCAAAAAGATCGAGGAAGAAGAAACTTTGGAAGAAGAAAGTTTAAAGAATCGTGAACAATTTTAGATACGTCAAATATTCTCGAAGAAGAGCTGCAGGAGGAAAGCACATTTTAATAATTTTGGGAAATATCTCAAATCCGTCAAACATTGCAGCAGAGAACAGTAAGCTTCAAAGAACTCGTGGAATTCTTTCAAATCTTTGAAAGATTCACGAATTTCTTTCCTCAGGAGAAACTCTTTGCAAGAACAACAAAGAACTTTCAAAAGCAGCCAAGAACGAGCAATTGCAGTCGTAATATCGGACCTGCGAACATACCTAAGGTGCAAATTGATTGCAGCAAGGACGAGGAGAGCACAAAAACGATGGAAGATTTTCAATCGTCAAATTTGGTGCAAAGGACCGACAGCCATCAGATCCGTGAGAAAGTGCACGAGGCTTAGTCCTCTGGAGTGCACAAGAGAAATTTTGACTTGCGAAGTCACGAAATCGTTAGGACTATCCATGAAGGAGGACACGTGGCAAGATCTCGACATTTCGCTGACTTGCAGGGTGTAAAGGTCAGAAGACTACCGTGAGAATTTGTGAATCATGAAATCCCGATTCATTCTAGACCATTGGATCAAGAAAGATCGTGAGCCATTGATCTAACGCTATCGCGAAACCAGGAATCGGGAGTTGAACGAGCAAAGGAGACTGCACTCCAAACCCCGATACGCGAAATCCTGAAAAGGTCACAGTCGTCCATTTGTTAGGACACGTGGCAGCATATCCAAGAGCCATCAAAATTTTGGCATTTCAGAGTTCGGGATATCGGAGGTCTTGTTAACGAAGGTCGGGACACTCCACGGCGAAAGTCCCAAAATCCTGAAAAGATCATAGCCGTCCATTTGTTAGGACACGTGGCAGCAGAACCAAGCGCCATCAAAATTTTGGCATTTCGGAGTTCCGGATATCGGAGGTCTTGTTGACGAAGGTTGGGACACTCCACGACGAAAGTCTCGAAATCTCGAAAAGATCACATCCGTCCATTCGTTGGGAAACGTGGCGAAGATCGAGGAAACCGTCGGTATTTTGGCTACCGAGGTTTCAAGTTGATAGAGGATTTGTGTCACTGGGGGTCGCAAGTCATGAAATCGTGAAACGCAGGAGGACCATCCATCTTGAGGAGACGTGTGGCAGCAATCTAGTATTTCAGGAGATTTTTCGAAAGGAGAAGGACACTTTGCCATTTTGGCATTCTGCGTATCGGTATTTCGGGGGTCAAGAGGAAAGGAGATCAGGCACTTGAGTAGTGAAACCCCGAAACAAGACTGTGGTCTTATGAGTAGTGGTCACATGGACCAAGGCATAGCTCAAGGGGCTAATGCAATAAAGGTCATTTTGGCATTTCGACCATCCAAGAGACAAGAAGTCGGGCACTTTGCATCATAAAACCCCAAAATAGGACTGCGGTCATATGGGAAACAATCACATGGACCGGAGGTATAGCCTTGGGGCTAATTGTTGTTAAAGCCATTTTGGCAAATGGGCATTTCGGAGATCAGAAGGACGAAGGGTCAAGGACTCTTGACATCGGGAAACAGGAAGTCCCAAAACGGGAAATCTTGAAAAGGCGTTTGAATAAGCACCAGGATATTTCGGATTTAAGCAAATTGAGGGACAGAGAAATCAGCAAACCTGGTTTAGGCTCAAGAAATAGGTAAACACAAAATTTTTCCAATTTTTTTTTTTGTTTTGTTCAAATTCTTTAAATATGGCGACGTCTAGCAATTTAGGACCAACTCAAGGTCTGATTCTTCTTGGAAAGAACTATGGGTTTTGGTCTCTTCAAATGAAATCCTTCTTGCAAGAACAAGAGTGATGGGATTCAGTGGATCTTGGATATGTGGAACCAGATCCAGCAGACCTTGCCGCCATGACAAACTAGCAGAGAATTGCTCAGGCAACTCAGAGAAACAGAGAAAATAAAGCTAAATTCTAGATTCAAAATTCTTTGGATGATTCGATTTTCTCAAAAATCACAGGCGTTGGTACTTCAAAACAGGCCTGGGACATCCTTAAATCAACCTACCAAGGCAATGACAGGGTCAAAATAGTCAAACTTCAGACCTTGAGGGCACAATTCGAGACTTTAAGAATGACAGAGTCTGAAAATGTGGATCAGTTTATGACTAGAGTCATCGAAATCGTGAACCAGATCAGATTGACTGGTGAATCCATCACTGATCAATGCATTGTTGAAAAAGTCCTCAGAAGTTTACCAAAGAAATTCGAAATGGTTGTTACAGCAATCCTTGAATCCAAGGATCTGTCACATTTTTCAATAGATGAACTCACTGGTTCCCTAGTGACACATGAGACTAGACTGCATCTCCCAGATGAGTCAATCGCCAATGCCTTGAAAACTCAATTCTCCTTCAGCAAAGGTAGAGGCAGAGGAAGAGGCAGATATCACCAAGGACGAGGGAGTACTACAAGTGACCAACACTCGAATGGAGATAACAGACAACAGAACCAATATCAAAATTTCTAAGGTCATGGACAACAACACCAGAATCAGAATTTTTAGCCTCAAAGAGGCAGAGGGAGAAGATCAAATGACAAATCAAGCATACAATGTTATTACTGCAAAAAATACAGGCACTATGAATCTGAATGTCGAAAGAAGCAGGAAGATCATCTCTCAGGCAGAGCACATGTGTCAAATCATACAGGAGAAACCGCAAAAGGTATGTTTCTCTCATGTCACAAGTCTGAAGAACAACCCAAAGATCTCTGGTTGTTGGACAGTGGATGCAGCAATCATATGACAGGTAACAAAGATTTACTTTCATGCATTGATTTACTAGGCCTGATATTATGTATGTAGCTAGCCTTGTTTCCAAATTCATGGAATCTCCCAAAGATTCTCACTGGAAAATGGAGAAACAAATTCTGAGATATATTGCAGGAACTCTCAATTTTGGCTTATGGTACACTAAATCTGATAGTAATCAACTTTCTGGTTACACATACAGTGATTTTGCAGGCAGCCTAGATGACAAGAAAAGCACCTCAGGACATGTTTTTCACCTGGGCATCAAAGAAACAGCCAATTGTATCAATATCTTCTGCAGAGGTAGAGTATGTCGCTGCTACCTCAGCTTCTTGTCAAGTTGTGTGGCTGAGAAGAATATTGAAAGATATGTCACATATAGAAAAGGATCCAACTCTTATTTTCTGTGACAATACTTCAGCAATAGCTCTATCCAAAAATCATGTGTTTCACAAGAAAAACAAACACAGACACTCGCTTTCACTTCATCCGCAAGCTAGTCAATAATGGTGATATTGCACTTCAATTCTGTGGTTCTCGAGATCAGCTCGCAAATATCTTCACAAAGCCACTGGGAAAATCTGTTTTTGATTTTCAGAGACAGCACTTGGGCATAATCAGTGCTAATGTTTGTAACTGTTGATTTTAAGAGGGAGTGTTAAATATAATGTAACCTCAACATGTTGATTATACATTGCCAGCTGTCCTAGCCAGCTGTACATTCTTTTCTTGATTTGCTTGAGCCTATTTATCTTAGCTATTTTACTTTTGCACATCACTTCTTCGTTAACTCTTCTCATTGTACTTTCTCCTTACATTCTCAATATACTGAATATTATTTATGCTCTATTCTTTCTCTCTGCATTTCTTGCTTCACAGTTTATCAGAAATAATATCAACCTTCCAGCTCTTATCCATCAAACAATGATAAAGAACATTTCCCAAGTTTATTGTTATCTAAAAATAACTCTTATCCATCAAACAACGATAAAGATCGCAATGGCTTTACTTTAATGAAAACATTAAAGTTCAAGAACAACATGTTCATTTGTCAGAGTATTTTAAAACCTTGACATAAAGTCTTCACATAAGTGACTGTCAGAGTACTTTAAAACCTTGACATAAAGCTTTCGCATACTTTGAGTCAAACATAGATTATCTAAGATTTTAAAAAATGCATATGCATCATGTCAAAGTCTCCCTACACAAAACATAGGTTATCTAATCAAAATGTCAAAAATGTATCTCTCCAAAACATAGGTTATCTAAGCTATTTAATGGGGAAAAAAAAACGAGAAATATATCTCTGCAAAACAAAACTGCAAAAAAGCATACGTTATCTAGGTTATCTAATCTAAAAAAATAGGAGAAAATGCATCTCTGCAAAAAAAACAAAAAATGCATCTCTACAATAAGAGGTTGAATTTGTCAACCAAAAATAATCTGTTTGAATTTGTCAACCAACAATAATTTAATTATTATAAAAATATAACTATTTCTATTTGGCCTATGTATAACTTTATAAAGGAAAAAAATATTAATAATCAAAGCCAAAGCCAAAGTAATGTATAATCAACCATGAATGGATTGCTAGAATCGTGGCATTATGCAGGTACTAATAATGAAACGTGAAATATACTCTATACACAAGATAAATAATGATAAATGTGAACAAAGTGTTCAAAGATTTTAGTGGATAATGTAATCCCACTAAAATAAATACAATGGAAGAAAAATCTGAAAGCAAACTCCATACATTTAAACACAAAATGCAAGGGAGCACTAGGTATACATAGATAAAAAATGATAAATGTGAACAGACATGAAAATGAATTTCAGATTTTAAAGACTTTTTTTTTTTTAAATCAATAAAAACTTAAATATTATATTTCATAAATTTCCAAATTTAAAGATTATATTTCATAAATTTCCAAATTTAAAGATTTAAAAAAAAAAAAAAAAATCAATGGAAATTTAAATATTTCATAAAGCTTAGTTTAAATGTTTTACCTTTTGTTTTTTTTTTCCAGTTTTTAAATGGAAACTTAAATATTTCATAAAGATAGTTTAAATGTTCTACCTTTTGTTTCTTTTCCAGTTTTTAAATGGAAACTTAAATATTTCATAAAGAGTAGTTTAAATGTTCTAACTTTTATATTTTTTTTAGTGAGTTTTTTGTTTGATTTTACTCGAAATCCCGTGAGGAATGGTTGGATCTGCAAATTTGAGTGGCTAAGTGAATTTTTCAGCACATCAATTCTATTTATGTATTCATAAATATAATTTAAATAACAAAAAATAGCTATTTTGTCTGAATTTCCATCGCCTAATTTCCTAAAAAAAACTCAAAAATAAAATCTTTAATCCATACCTATTTCATAATAATAAAATATTTTCATGCTTAAAAAGATTTATTCAGAAAATCTTAAATATTTCATAATAAAATATTACCATGCATAACTTTGTCATTTTCACAGCACAACCAAGACACTGTATGAATTGTTTTAACTCACCTCATTGTTTGTTTTTTAGTTGCTACAACCTTTCGAAATTTTTGCGGTTACATGGATGCCAAATATGTATAAGTAAATCAAGCGTTCATTCTTAGCGGCATAAAATGACTTTTCAGCGTCCTGAATTCTACAAGGAAATCTTTGCCGAAAATGGAAATTCATCTAGGGTTTCCACACTCATTCCAATCACGAAGAGGGAGTCCTGTAGTTGTTCCTTTGTGTTTGGTAAAGGTTCTATTATGACCGGTGTTGCAGCTAGGTCTAAATCTGGTTTGGACATTGTACTAAAACAAGGAAGTTACAGCCTGAAGACAAGTTTGACAACAAACAATTTCTGAATTTTTGAGACCAATTATGTCCACCGCAAATAATAACTAACACTTGATAGCTAATAATATTAATAGGATCATGAGTGGCTAATAATATTATAAGAGAAACACAAGTAGCTAACAATATTATTAAGAAGAAATATAATAATAATTACAACTAAGGATGACAGACATGTTCGTTAAACCAAAAAATCATACCATGACATTATACTAAGGGTTTTGGTTAAATGTTTTACCTTTTGGGGTTTTTAGTAGGAATTGGTCGGAATATGGAGATGTAAATTTGGACAAAATCTCTATTTTTTGTTGTTTAAATTGTCTTTCTGAATGCATAAGCCTTGGCTAAACATTCTAGCTTTTGAGTTATTTGGTAGGAATTGTCCAACCATGTAAATTTGGACAAAATCTCTATTTTATATTGTTTAAATTGTCTTTATAAATGCATATATAAATTCAGCATACTAAAACCACATACTACAAATTAAATTTTTAAAACTCAAGACAATACAGTCAGAACAATACACTCAGATGAAAAATCAAGTAACAGGAATTTAGGGTACAATTAGGAGGCCCATGATAATTCCTCCTGAATTATTGGGGCTCTGCATACTCTCTAGTGCTTAAACCAATAATGTGAAGAATACATGTTTTTTCATTTTGTTGTCAAATATCAATATCAAGCAAATTAATAAAGCATTCTTAGTTTGGTTTTGGTTACAGTTTGCACACAAATCTGAGCGATATCAAATGTGATGCGATGACGTGCCCAAGGCCGCAGAGGTAATTTGCTTCGAACCCAATTTATCTCCATGTTAGAAATTTGGCACGTTGTTCTAAAATACCATGATTTTTTTTACTACCCTAGTCTCTAATAACGGTTCCAAAGGTTGTAATTTTTAAGCGCCTTTATTTCTCTGTGTCCCTGAGATTGATGCTTTCCAAAACCCCTACCATTTGATTTCCTTTTGGTTTACAGTCCACATTGACATGGAGTTGGTAACGCAAGAAGTTGAGGGGTCTACTTAAAAATCGGTTGTTATGCCAGTGTTATCATTTAAATTTTGCATATTTCGAAGTAGGAAAGATGTTATTTGGGTGAGGTTGAGGTTGTAGTCGTCTATTAAGTTCTAGCCTCGGATACAAAGACGGCTCTGAAGGTAGGTCAGTGTCGGCGACCAAGAAGCTGAGAGATTTTATTAGATAAAAGTATTCTCTCTATTATATGATTAGGGCTCTCTTAGGTGTGGAATTTCTATGACTGGAGATAAAACGCGAGTCTCGTTTATATGGGATGATGAAGTGCAACAATCATCCATTGCTTTGTAAAAAGCTCTTATGCTTTCCCCACTGTGAGTCTTATAAAGCTCTTATGTTTTTCCCACTATGAGTTCCCTATGAGTTCCCTCATTAAAACAAAGATAAGATTTCCTATTATGTCTTGTGAGTCTCTCAGAAGATAAGATTTCCTATTATGTCTTGTGAGTCTCGTTTATATGGGATGATCAAGTCCAACAATCATCCATTGCTTTGTAAAAAGCTCTTATGTTTTCCCCACTATGAGTCTTATAAAGCTCTTATGTTTTCCCCACTATGAGTTCCTTGAATAAAACAAAGATAAGATTTCCTATTATGTCTTGTGGTATCTAAATCAACCATTGGTATGGTTTTGGCTCAAAATTATGAAGCACATCAGGCTCAAAATTATGAAGCACATCAAGAGCATGTGTTTTATTATCTTAGCAAAGGGATTTTGAGTTGCAATATTTCCATGTGGAGAAGATGGCCCTAGAAACATATCGTGTTGTTCAATGACTTCAACATTAGATACTCCTTTGGTGAACAATAGTTATTTCATATAAAAATCCCATGCAACATATATTGACTTGATGGATATGTTGTGGAGTTTAAATTCCCAATGCTCAACAGTAGATATTAAACCAAAGGAAGATGCCTAATTAGACTCTTCCTTGTTTGGTATGGAATAATACTTTGGTTTAATGGTCCGAAAACCATTCGATGGGATTTAACAATTGGTTGGTTTCTCTCTTTTGTTATTTTATTATTTTATGGTTAGTGTCTATCTACTGCAGAAAAGAAATAAATGGAAGGGTTTGAGGAAACCTGTGCTAAGGATAACCTATGGTGGCATTCAATGAAAGTAACCAGAAGCTTTTAGATCTCTGAGAAATAAATCTACTGAGAAGCATTACTACATAATCACCTTCAGGAAACGTAAAATGCAGAAAGATAAAACCTTTGCTCATGGAAGACAACTCTTGGAAAGAGTGGCTAAAAATAACCTTGCAGTTGTAATTTGTTCTTCCAACAAATAATTCTACAGAAAGATATAGCATAACAAAATACTCCTAGGAAAAAACTCAACAGTTTTCCATCTACTCCATCAATGATTATAGAAATAATTCCATCATGATTTATGTATTAAATAACAAAACCAAGATTACAAAAAAGAAACTAAGAAACTAATTAATAGATTAATATTGAATATAACACCTAATTATTTATACAAACACACAAGATAACCTGGCATAATTGAAATCTTTACTATATGCATGTGACATTAATTCAAAAGGCAGAGTAATCCACAAAAAATGAAATAATACACAGAAATTCAACAAACCAAAATTTCTTGACTCCAAATTGTTTCGGAATTGAGTCTTCCAATAGTCCTTCGCGTACAATCCTCTTGAAATCCCTCCATAGATCCTAAATCTCTTGAAAATGGTTTCAAATATCAAAGACCCTTTACTAAGAGGTCCATCCCTTTATTTATAAGATACAAAATAATTTAATTGTGAAATAAATATAAAATTGACTTTATTAAAAGTCATGCAATCTTCTCATGTAATTTTCATCTTCGGTGAACAAAATTCTTGATAAATCATCCATGCAAAAATCCATGCATTTAGCCACATCTCCAATTAACTGTCAATTTTAATTCACACATGCTCAACCTCATAAATATTTCCTTGATTAAATAATTAAACCTGTTGTTCTTTCTTTAGCAACCTCATGCATGCATCTTCAATTTGATTTTCTTTATTTATTTAGGCACAATGAACTCCAACTGATTTTCCTTCAATCTCCAATGATCATCCATTTCTAAAATTAGAATGTTCATGCACCTAATCAACAATGAATCCCAAGCTTAAGGAAGCTTGGAAGAACTGTCATGAGTAATATTGAAGAGACCCTGAATGGTTGAGTCTTGACTTAGACTATTACATTGAAAAAAACCAATATCTCAAGTACGAGGGATGCACAACCATTGATTCGATATAGAAAAAAAAATAATCATGACCATTGGTCGAAAAATGACATATTCAAAGAAACTAAGTGTAATGATGGAGAGGGATTCCTATGGAGAGGAATTTGAGTCAATAAGATTCGTTGATCTATCAGAGGGTGGAATGGTGAATTATGGATTGTTAATGATCGATGGGGAAGGTGTAGGTCTATCGAAAGGTGGACTATTCGAGGCTTGGAAAAAGAGCATAGCAAGAGAGTCCAACAACGTGATGCAGGAGCATCGCCAACAACAAGCGAGCGAGGGAACAAACAGTAACGCATTTTGGCACATGATGAATTGTTTGAAATGTTTTGAAGTTTGATACACCAAAAATTAATGAAACAATTAAGAAAGGGTGTACTTGTAGATTGTAATTAGACCCTGAGCGTCTCGCTCTCGTCTGAAGGACTAAGAGGCATTTATGCTAGTAAATGTAAGTAGGTAGCTTTAAAATTCCTAGATTAGACAGTTTTAGGTGACAGAGGGAAAATGGATATAGACACCCTCACTTGTATTATTGTAACATTAGCAGCATAATCAAGAGAGAAAAGGAGAGCAGAAGAAGAAAGTTGTGTAGAAGAACCCATGTATAGAAGTTCTGGATTAATACAAAAATATTTAGTTCAGACTCATGTTATCCAATTGCTTTCTGTGTTGTACATATTGATTGATATATGCTTGTTTACTCTCTGTTATGCATTTGATTTGATGTGTGAATGTATGATTTCATATTTAATGTCTAAAATCTGAAGAGAGGGAGAGTAAAGAATGAGTTTCAAATGTTTCTCTATCTGAGCAAGAGTTTTCCTGCAAGGAGTGCATTGACGGGTTCAGAGTTTCAATATCTCAAAGCTCAGGAGGGATAAGATTGTTCTCATTCTCACGGAAGTGCAAGTTAAGCAAAGGAGTCGTGCAAGGTGTGCGCATGCCGAGAAGAGTCACAGAAATTGCAACCCGAGGGAGTTGTTGAAAAGACTGTTGTCGCAGGGAGTGCACAGAGTCGAAGAGATTCAAATACTTGGAAGTATTTGAAGAGTTTCCACAAGGAGTGCGTGCAGGAGTCTTTTTTGAAGACTCGAGTTGTGGAGAAAGCTCAGGAGGGATAGAGTCTTCGAAGTTGTCGAAGAGAAGCTCAAGAGGGCTCGTGCCCTAAAGTGTTGTAAGAAGACGCAATGACATTGTTTTGCAGGTGGATAAGTTTCATGAAAGAACACTTTGTTCATTTCGCAGGAATCGTCAAGGAGGAATTGGATGGTCGGAATTCTCCGTCGAGAATTCGCGAAGTCCCGGAAGCCGTCAGATCTTGCAAAAGAGAAAGGAGAGTTACGACAAGTGTTTTTCTAAGTGCAAGCTAAGAAGAAATCTAGCCGTAGGATCTGAGCCAACAAGGGTCGTTGGATTCACTTGCATAATCTCATTTCATGGATTCACAAGTGGCGAAGTCGCGAGAGAATCGCAGCCTTCCATCGGAGGAGGACAGGTGGCAAAGATCAAAGGATCTCGCAAACTTGGAGGTTCGTAAGGTGAGAGTCCAAAGATTGGGTGCTCCAAGTCGCGAGTGGTGAAATCGTGAGGAGCTAGGACAGCCGTAGGATCTGAGCCAACAGGGGTCGCTGTATCACTCACGTAATCTCATTTCGGGATTTCGTGGGTTGAAGAACCAAAAGCTTAGCATCAGGATTCGTGAAGTCCGAAACTCCAAAAAGGCAGGAAGTTCCGTTGTGGGACCCACGTTAATGACGTGTCGTAATTTCGACATTTCGGCATATTGGGGGATAGGAAGTCGAGACTTTTGTCCCGAAAGTCCTGAAGTCACGAGTTGTGATAAGGAGTAGCGAGGAGTTTGGGATCTCGGCACTTCGGGTGTCGAGATACAAAGGAGGTAGCGCTTTGGGAAGTGAAGTCGTGAAGTGTTAAAGCTGGGCATGAGGGACACGTGGTAGAACCGCAAGGTGGGCCCATGCAATAGATAGGCGGACACGTGTTACCTAGTGAAAGGAGTCAACACCCATTGACCTCTCGCATCTCGGGGATTTGTGAGATAAGGGAACGAGAGTTCAACCCTTTGACTCGCGAAGTCGCGAGTAGCGAGAACGTGAGGAGAAAAGTCAACATCGCTTCTCAGGGTTTTGTGAAAGGAAGGTGCCAAAGTTGGACACCACAACTCGCGAAGCGGCGAGTTGCGAGAGGAGCTAGCGTTAAGCCTAGCCGGTGATCACGCGTGGAAGGAGCTGATGAAAGAAGAGCTATACCCATTTCGCGGTCTCGGGTATCACAAGATTGAGAAGGAAGAGTCAGGAGTCACGACTCACGAACTTGTGAGTTGCGAGTTGCAACAAGCGCCTTTGGAATTGGGCCTTGGTCATAGAACCATGGTCGCACAAAAAGATGGAGCTCGCACCTAGTTTTGTTTGCACAAGGGAGCTTCCAAAAGGACCCGTGGATCGATAATTTGTGATTCCAGCAGGGAATCTAAAGAGCCGATTCGGCTTGAGGGAGATAAAGAATGATCCTATGAGCAGACTTCAGCCCGAGGGCCGATAGGTCTGCGTCAGTGTGGTATCAAAGCTTGACTCTGTTTGTATACTTCAGATAGGGAAAGCGGGAAGGAAATCTCAGCCACTCCGTCGAGAAGAAGAGATAGATAAACACCCGATCCGCCAGAGGAAATGGAAATGCCAAGAGGAAGGGGTAGGCAGGTGCCAAATCCAGCGATGGAAAGAGAGATGCATGATATACGCGCTAGAATCGAGGACATGGATACAACACAGAGGCGCACAGCTGGTATTGGAGATGTCAGTGATTCTGAAAATGAAAATGAAGCTGGACATGAAGGAGAAGAAGTCACAGCAGAAGATGCAACAAATGAACGCCTGATTAGGGTTGTTGCAAGAATGGGTGCTAAGGCAAAAATGGATATTCCAGTATACGAGGGAAATCTGGATGCTGAAGAGCTTCTAGACTTGATTAGAGCTCTGGACACATATTTTGACTATGAAGATTTCGAGGAAGACAAGAAGGTCAAATATGTTGTCACAAGACTTAAAGGACATGCAACATTATGGTGGGATGAGATACAAGATGACAGACGCTGCAAAGGCAAGTAGAAGATCAAGAGTTGGGATAGGATGATCACAAAGATGAAGGCAAAATTCATTCCCAGGGATTACCAAATTACTATGTTTCAGAGAATGCAAAATTTGAGACAGAAGCTGATGTCAATGAAGGAGTACACTGAAGAATTCTAGAGGCTAAACATCAGGGCAGGTCATCGCGAAAGTGATGATGAAAAAGTTGTTATGTACATGAATGGTCTGAGATACGACATTCCGGATGAGATGAGCATGATGACCATCCGAACGATGGAAGATGCTTATCAGATGGCTCTAAAGGCTGAAGAGAAGTTGAGCCGAAAACAAGGTCAAAGAGGCCAAGGCAAAAGTCAAGCCAGAGGCAAATCAGTTGCCCAGGATAGAAATCAAAAACCTAAGGAAGACTGGAAGAAACCTCAGACTCAAACTGAGAGAGGTGGAAGCTCACAGAGAGGGCAGCATACCAAACAGAGAGGTCATTATGCTAATGGAAACATTTTTCCTCGTACCAGAGGTAGATGAAGAGGAAGAGGTGTAGTGGTGAAATTATTCACATGTGGAAAGGTCGGACATAAATCTTATGAGTGTCCAGATAGAAAGAAAGAAGGTGGTGAGACTCACATTGCCGAAGCACAAAGAAGGAATGTTGAGGCAGAGGATGCTGAAGGCGAAAGATCGTTGATGATGCAAAAAGTTCTCTTAACACCAGAGAAGGAGGTGGAGAGTTTGGTCCAAAGGAACAGACTTTTTTGGACCGATTGCAAGACCAAATATTGGGCATGCAAATTCATTGTGGACAGTGGTAGCACAGATAATCTCATTTCTACAGAGATGGTACAAAAGCTGGAGTTGGAGACTATTGAACATCCAAGCCCATATAGAGTTTCATGGCTACAAAAAGGACATCAGGTAAATGCCACTAAATAATGTTTAGTTGAGTTTAAAATAAGTGGATATAGAGATGCAATACTCTGTGATGTTATTCCCATGGATGTTTGTCATCTATTGTTGGGTAGACCGTGGCAATATGACAAAAATGTGATTCATGACGGGAGGAAGAACACATACACACTAGAGAAGAATGGGAGAACTCATTTGTTGCTTCCAATCAAAGATAAAGAGGTGAAACCTGAAATAAGCAACATTATACTTCTCATGAGTGGGAAGGAACTTCTTACAGAGGTTAAAAATAAGGAGGAATCGTAATTCATTGTGGTGAGGAAGCCTAAAATTGTTTTAACCAGTACAAGGGTAAATGATTTACTGGAAGAGGTTCAGAGGCTGTTGGAAGAGTTTACTGACATAGTAGTGGACGAACTACCTCATTCATTGCCACTCATCAGAAGTGTGAGTCATCATATTGATCTGT
>CBVK0100286677.1:0-22297 GCA_900067695.1 Picea abies
ATCTCACTAAGAGAGTGGTAACGACCCGCGATCACGTGGATTGGGGATTAAGAGAGAAGGGGCTAGAGCCTGAAGGATTGTTACAGATCCAAGAAGAGCTTAGAAAATTAATGAAATCTGAACATTTTCTTAATTCATATATGTTTATGAATGTTGTGGAATTGTTAAGGAATGGACTAAAAAATTCCGGTTGTCTGCACATTTTGTTTGCAGAAGTTTAGTGAGTGTCAGAACTGAGTAGAATTTCCACTAAGTGAAAAAGAAATGGAAGAGACACAAAATGCTTCCAGTTCAGAGAACAAAGATAAAGGGATGGATGTTCATTTGGGATTTGAAGGGTCGAACTCCAATGGGCATGGAGAAGAAATATATAAGGAAAGGAATATGATGAAGATCATTGAAAAATTGCAGAAACATGCCCAAACTCACTGAATAGATAGAATAAAGCTTAGGAAAGCTCAAGAAATCTCAGGACAAACAAGGTGAATTCAACTTAAAGTTTATGAAGAGTCTGGAGAGAATAGAAATGAATTTGGACAAGGAGAGAGACTCGAGCAAAACCGAGAGTCACCTGACTTTTGAGGGAAGAAGATCAAGGAGTGTTGGTAAACACCATCATCACTCCCAAGGTTGCTCCAAGAGGAGAGCACACATTAGTTCAATCCCATATCCTACCAGAAAGCACATGAGATTTGGAGTGGATGAACTGAAGAGAGAAATGAACAAGATTAAGCCTCCAACATTTGATAGAGAACATAAGAAGGAGGAATATGTCGAGACATGGTTTCTTGGCATGAGGAAATATTTCCAACTATAGAATTATTCCTCTCATGTAGAAGGAAGAATTACAATGTATCAACTGAAGGGAAAGGAGTCCATGTGGTGGGATCATCTTGTGCAAGTGCAACACATTAGAGAGAAATATATCACTTGGAAATAATTCAAGATATATTTCAAGAAGAAATACTTGACTAAAAGATACTATGATAGAAAGATGAAAGAGTTCTTTGAAATCAAGCTAGGCAACATGACCATTGATGAATCTGAATGAAGGTTTTTGAAATTACTGAAGTATGTTTCGTTCATCAAGGATGAGACTATCAAGATTCAAAGGTATCTAAGTGGACTGCCTCCTTCCATTAGGGACAAGACCTAGTATGATGACCCAAAAACTATGGAAGAAACGATAAGAAGAGAGAAATGCTTATATGAGCAGCAAAGAGAGAAGCCTACTTTCCAAAAGGCTTGGAAAGACAAGAATAAATTCAAGATGGATCAGAGGAATAAGGGAACTAAGCCACCCTTTTTCAGAAACATACCTCAAGGACAACCATCTTTTAGAGAGCCTAGGAAGGTTGAACTAGGTGGGCAAATGCCAAGACCGCCATCTATGGAATTTTGTGGTTGTAAAGAAAACCATAGGTACAGATATTTCCCCCACAAAAATGATAAAGTTATAGTTGTACATAATGTACAATGGGATGAAATAGTGGAGGAATTGGGTAGTAGAATGACAAGGATCTACGCAACCCTAGAAAAAAATCAAGATGAATATCAATAGCACATGATTGAAGTGGAAGGTATGATTAACAACCAACCATTTACTATTTTAATTGATTCAAGGGATAGCCATAGTTATATAGATCCTAGAGTGGTGGAAAGTTTTCACTTGTCGAGAAGAAAACATGAAAAGTCTTGGTTAGTGAAGTTGGCTACAGAAACCAAGAGGAAGGTCACTGAGTTGGTTAAGTCTTTTCCTATGGACATGAATGGACTGAGCACAAAGGATGAATTGGATGTTTTTCCTTTAGGTTCTTATGACTGTCTAATTGGGATGGAATGGTTGGACTAGCACCATGCCATCTTGGATGGTCATAATAAGGCATTCACTTGCCTGGATGAGGAAGAGAATTAGAGAACATTCCAAGGAATTCCCAGAGTTGTTGCTATCAGATAAATCTCAGCAATGCAGCTGAAGAAGTGCTATAGAAAGGGCTGCCAATTATTTGCAGCCCATGTAGAGGAAGAATCTAAGGGTGATATCTCAAATATTGGAGATCATGTGGTACTAAAGGAGTTTTAATATTCATTTTAGGAGGTACCCGGACTACCTCTGAAGAGAGATATTGATTTCTCTATAAACTTGATGCCTAGAGTAGCTCCAATGTCAAAACCTCCTTACAGAATGAGTATGACAAGCTGAAAGAACTGCAACTGCATCTTGAAGAGATTATTAATAAGGGGTATATATGACCAAGTGTGTCACCTTGGGGTGCCCCGGTCCTGTTCGTGAAGAAGAAGGATGGGACGTTGAGATTGTGTCTCAATTTCAGAAAATTGAACAAAGTAACTGTAAAGAACAAATATCCTCTACCGAGGATTGATGACCTCTTCGATTAGTTGAAGGATGCGAAGATATTTTAGAATATAGATCTCAGGTCGAGATATCACCAGGTAAGGATAGAGGATTAATACATCATCAAGAGAACCTTTAGAACAAGGTATGGTCACTACGAGTTCACAGTGGTGTAGTTTGGGCTCTCGAACGCACCCACTGTTTTTATGTGCCTGATGAATGGTGTATTCAAGGACTATCTAGATAAGTTCATCATAGTATTCCTAGATGAAATTCTGGTGTATCCCAATTTAGAGGAAGAGCATGAAAAACATCTTAGGATGTTGTTGCAGGTGCTAAGAGAAAAACAACTATATGCCAAGTTTATCAAGTGTTTGTTTTATCAGGAGTAGATCCATTACTTGGGGCATATTATTTCGAAGGAAGGGTTAGATGTATATCCGGAGAATATTTTGTCCATTAGAGAATGGTCAGTTCCAAAGAAAATGACAAAAGTTTGATCCTTTATGGATCTAGCTGGTTATTACAGAAGGTTTATTGTAGGATTCTCGAGGATATCTCACCCTATCACTTCCTTGCAAAGGAAGGAGAAGAAGTTTCAATGGACAAAGGATTGTGAGAGAAGCTTCCAACAATTGAAGTGAATGTTAACCAGTGCTCCAATCCTGAGGATCATAGATCCAAATGAAGATTTAGTGGTGTGCACAGATGCATGCAAAGAGGGACTGGGAGGAGTCCCCAGTCAGAATGGATTCGTAATCTATTATGAATCCAAAAAGTTGAAAGAGCACAAAAGGAATTATGCAACTCATGATTTGGAGTTGGAATCCATAGTACATGCTCTAAAGAAATGGAGACATTACCTCATGGGAAGGAGGTCTGAACTAAGAATAAACCATAATGGTCTGAAGTTCTTGTTTTATTAGCCAACCTTGAATGCTAGATAGAGTAGGTGGTTGGAATTTCTCTGTGAATACGACTTTGATATCAGGCATATCAAAGGGAAGGAAAACAAAGTTGTTGATGCACTCAACAGGAGAGTGTGTGAATTACATGCTACAACCATTAGCATGTATCGAACGAATATTAAAAGCAGAATTTTGGAGGCTGAAAATACAGATTTATAGTACAAGTATTTGGTAGAAAAGCTACAACAAGGTAAGATGCCACAGAAAGTGGAGATTTATAAATTGGAAATTGACAGAACACTTATGTACAAGAACATAATTTATGTACCTAAAGTCCAACATTTGAAACTTGCAATTTTGCATGAAATGCATAATGTGCCTTATGCAGGGCACCCTATATATCAGAAAACTGAGGTAGCAGTGAAGAGCCATTACGTGTGGCTAGGTATGAAGAAAGAGATTGAAAAATACATCGATATATGTATGGAGTGCTAGAAGTTTAAAGATGAGAACAGACACCCAACAAGGTTGTTGCAACCTTTACCCATTCCCGAGTGGAAGTGGGAAGTCATGATAATGGATTTCATCATGGGATTGTGCAGAACCAGAAAGAAACATGATTCAATCATGGTGGTAGTGGAAAATCTTACGAAATATTCCCATTTCATTCCATTAAAGACTACTCACAAGGTAGCGGATGTTGTTGATATTTTTATGAAGGAAATGGCACGATTGCACGGAATTCCCAAGACAATTGTTTCTGACAGACCCGAAATTTACCTGAAATTTATGGAAAGGGTTATTCAAGGGGTTCAAAATGAATATGAACTTTAGTACATATTATCATCTTGAGTCTGATGGGTATACAGAGCAGGTGAATCGAGTGATAGAAGACATACTAAGGATGTATGTGATGGACAAACCATCTAAATGGGAAGACTACCTACACTTGGTGGAATTCACCTACAACAATGGGTATCAAGAATCATTGAAGATGATCCCATTTGAATAACTTTATGGAAGAAAGTGCAATACTCCAGTGAGTTGGGATAATCCAGCTGATAGGGTAATAGTTGGGCCAGAGTTGCTCAACGAAATGGAAGAACAGATGCTAAAAATTAAGCAGAATTTGAAAGCAACCCAAGATAGGAAGAAAATTTATGTTGATAAGAATAGAACCAACAGAGAGTTTAAAGTGGGTGACCATGTTTTCCTAAAAGTAAAAGCCAATAGAATTTCCATGAAGCTGGGAAACTATGCCAAGTTGGCAACCAGATTTTGTGGGCCATTTGAAATCCTAAAAAGGATTGGTCCAGTTGCATATATGCCTGTATTACCTACATCCATGACTGTACATAACGTATTTCATGTTTCATTTCTTAATAAATATATACCTGATGCTAATCATGATATCGATTAGAATGTGATTCAGGTGGAGAAAGAAGGTGTTTTGCAAGTGTATCCTATGCGCATATTGGACTGGAAAAGAAAACAACTCTGGAATCGAGCCATAGGTCTTGTAAAGGTCCAGTAGACCTGGTACGGTCCTGAGGAGGTGACATGGGAGCATGAGGATGCTATGCAGGCAGAATACCCACATCGTTTTGAAGATTTTGAAAAGCTTGTTGATGTTGTGTAAAGAGTTTCACTGAGGACACTGCAAAAATAAGGGGAGGGGATTGTAATATCCCCTGGTAGTTCCCCAGTTATATTATGAATTGTAATCATGTTTATGAATTTTAATCATGTTTTGTAGGCTGGTGAGCCGAGTATTGATAAATTGGTGGGCTTATGTCTTTATTAGGCCGGAGAACCTAAGTGTTAAGGTGAGGAGCCTAATTTTGTATATGTAATTATGCAAATCATTAACATAATATATAAACATCATTGTGTGTCAACTGACCATGAAGAAAGAGTGATGGGGGACTAAGATTCCATAGTATGGGTAAGGGAGAGGGGGCTGAGAGATAGGAAGAGAGGATAAGATTGAGGGATTAAGTACTTAGGAATAATAATTTATTATTATTCCAAGGTGGTGTGAAAGGTATGTTTTTATCCTAAGTCCTGGGAGAGGCAATGCATGTAGCCCCAATGTGTGCAAAAGGGAACACATACTTGATGGAGTGAATACAGCTTCATGGGTGACATGTGTCGGCCTAGGAAAATGTAATTTAACCCAATAGTTGAGTCAGGATGGGGGTTCATCCTCCATTCTACCGTCAATGATCTGAACTATTGGAGTCCGTGAACAACCTCTGCTTAATTTTCTGGTCACACAATCCTGAAAACTAGAACCAAAAGTCGACTAGTGTATTGTTGTGAATTTCATGGCCTATGTATTCATCCTTTTCAATGTTCATGCATGTACCTGAGACCCAAAATCCGTCACCCGAGTCATTCTTTGAAACTTCCATACTCTGCCTGAGTTCACTAGAATCCTTCCTGAGAACCATTTTGTCTCTACACTGGACCTTTGCATAGCCACACACCTCTGAAGCCGACCCGCGTCTTTTATGAAACCTGATCAATTTTCTATGTCGTGTGTGTTATAATTGTGGGTTGTTGTGGCCACGCAATCCCTTGGCTAAGTTTGATTGGCTATTGTCATTCATTCCTTGCTAAGCCTTGTTTTCCTCCTTGTGCTGGAATGGAGCTAAAGAAGTAGGTTGTAAGGCCTATGTGCAACACTCTCTCTAGGTGAGATAGGTGGTTGTGGTTGAAGAAGAAGGCTGTTAGGCCTGTGAGCGACTCTCTGTTACACATGAAATTTGCACACCTAGGTACCTCGCCCTAAGTGTTGTAAAGTGTCATATAAGTGTTGCATACACCTTGACACCATGGAATTACCTATGTCACAATCCCTAGTCAATTTAGAGGAGGGATATATTACATGAAGGAAAAAATACAAAGTACACATGAATTATTATTAATATTCATGGAAAAGGAATTGATTAAGTGTGAGAATCAAGTGCACATGAATTATTATTAATATTCATGAAAAAGAAAGTAATTAAGTGTGAGGATCCACCTCACATTTGGTTTCCTATTTTTTAGGTAAGGTGGAGGATCTCATGGATGGTTGAAATATTTCCTCCATGAAATCCTTGAGAGATATTTCCTCCCCAAAATCCTTAAGAGATATTTTCTCCCTAAATATCTTAGAGATCCCTTTCTTAGTGTATCTGATGAGAGATCTTCTCCATGGTGGTTAAGTCTCCAAATCTTATATAATGAGGGATTTCCATGGAGGAGGGGGAATGGAGATTGAGAATTATACCAAACTTATGATCTCATGATTGGTATGTCATTTGGAGCATCAACATTCTGTGTGTGGACTGTTTAAGCAAGGGTTTGGACAAGGAGAGATTGGTGAAGACTACATCCATGGCTGTAAGTAACACTTTGTTCTCATCAATATAATCAATGCTTGGCATGTTTCTTTCAAACTTGTACTCGTTCCATATAAGTTTGTCTACAGTAGATGGTTCCATGTTTTAACTAATCTCAGTAGAGTAGGAAGTTGTTCGTACTTTTGTTTGTCTTGCAGGATCTACCAAGTAGCTCAAGATCGAAGCACATCCTGGACCTTGCAGGGACAAATGACGTTCATAAGGTACATGCTTTCCTCCCTTTTTTTGTTCATCATCTTGTTTGGATCCAAAAGGTAGTCAGTGTCCATGTTAAGAATCTTTTTTCTTAGATTTAAGAGTCTAGCTCTCAAGAGGAAGTCTACCTATCCACAAGGAGATTTTCCTGAAACAGAAATTGGCGACTACACTGGGGAACGAATCGAAACTTTTAGTTTTGGTTTTCCTCATATACCTTGTCTTAACCTTTGTTATTTTTAAACCTTGTTCACCCCGTATGTTTGATTTCATATGCTGATTGAATCCTTATTCCATCACATTCATCTTGATTGCCAAAGTTTGATTGAATTTTTGGGTTTTTTGGACAATTTTATGAGCTGTGGAAGCCTGGCGCTCCCTTGCCTATGTTAGAAGATAATTGGTACTCCCCCTTGGTCTTAGATAGAGCGTTATAACACTCTGGTGCCCCTTAGACTAGAGCGCCAGCCTTTCCTCTGGAAAAAAACTTTCCAGAATTGTCTTTTCTGCAGTCCAGTCTTTGTTTTTTCCCTTGCTCAGCTTCTTTGTGCTTCAATGCTTCTTCCTATTGACCTTTGACACTTTGATTTATGAGAATAAGCACTTTTCTATTCAAATTTTGTGACCTTCTTCCTTGTTTTGAGTTTTTCTACTGTTGAGAACTTGAAATCAATCCATTGTTTTCTTCTCTCTTATCCGACTGAGCGAGAACTATGGTGAAGGGCATCAAAAATCTGTGAATCATCTCATTTGGTTCTTTGAGGTCATTTTTCTTAGCATCTTTCTTTTGTGTGAAATTCTTGATTTTCTTTGTTATCTTTTTTTTTAAATTTTGCTTCTTGTTTCAATCATAGCAAGAGGGTATGTTGTTTGTGCGAAATATGCTTATGCTTGTCCGAATCTCCTTGATCTGAAAGGGTAGCTGGAAGGAGAAGTTTTGCATTGAATTAATCATCATTCGCATAAAAACAACAAAGATACATCTTAGTGATTGGTTTGCATATTAGAAGGCATTTATGAAATGTTTTAGAATTGCATTGGATTCAATTGAGAACCAATTGATTGAGGACATTCCCTATTAGTGTTTGATAGTGAAAATGACTCTTTCTCTCTCCCTTAAATAGGCGTTCATTGAAAAGAAATGGTTGCTTATCATCTTTTATGCATGCTTTGGGAATTGAGTCATCATTCCATCAGTTTCACTTTCATACACCCTTTGAGTAAAGGACAACTGTAAAACGAACGTTAATTAAAAATTATCTAGAACTTTTTTTTTTAGGATCTTCCACCAACAGTAGACTAGGGTTAGCACTTTGGATTAGGCTGCGAGTACAACTCTCCAAAGTTTTCAAAACAAACATTAGCATCTTGAGCTAGGGAAAGTCAAATCCAATTGTCGCATCAATTTTTTGGGACCCCCCTCTCACACAGGGGTTACGCACGAGGTCACATTCGAGCGAATTACGAAGATTATCCCTCCGTGGTTCAACTGTTTATAGTGGTCGGATCGTATATTGGGGGTCACTTGACGGTATACCCATGATTATCTGTGGGAGCCTCTTGGGTTGATTTCAGACTTGTTATCCTACCCATACATTTTGGATCAAACTATTGAATGTACCTTCCTAGGGACTCACTGCGAATTGGTGTCTTTAGTTGCCATAATATTTAGGTACTTACACAAGGTGACAATGAAGGGAAGTCTCACTGTACCTGGAACAGACAATGGTCAAACACACTTGGGCTCCTTGGAGGGTAAATCCACAATTACTGCATGGAATCTTGCACCAAGGTGAAAGTTTGTTAAGCAAGTCACCATTGTAACTATTCCACCATATCCTAGCCCCTTCTTGACTTAATCACACTACGTTGGATTTCATCACCAACTAGTATGACCATCGAGAGAAGTTTTGTCTACTTGGTTGATTCCTAGATTTTATTAGTGTATGTTGTTTCTTTTTATTAGTTGGCCCTAGATTTTCAGTGTGTTCTGTTATTCTCCACAATTGAGCCTATAGACGATAAAGGTCTTCGCCAATCGCTTAGGATGCAAGGGATGTCTCCAGAAGACTATCAACCTTTACCTCCTAACCCTCCAAAAGACAACTACCATGGAGAGGTAGAAAATCAATTTGACGCTGGAAGTGTTATTACTCCTCCATTAGATAACTCAGAAGGCGCTTTGGTTACGGTTGAAAATCCCACTAAATCTATATCGGTAACCCCTCTCAAACTACTTTTTCTTCATTTAGACTCCCTTGGGAACGTCATAGACGAAGAGGGCCCACAATTACCAGAGAGAACTTTTACCGAAACATATATGGGATCCACACAACCAATATTTGGTGATGAGTATAGGACTCCTATTCGTCCTAGTACTGCAGTAGATACCATTACCACACCTTCGCGTTCTGTATGGAGAACTCCATCGGGACGTGACCTCTATGAAAAATTCAAATCCTTTCGACAACCCTTTCATCCTCATGACCCTCCTAGTGAATCAGGACCATCTGTTCAAACCATGAATCACCCAGTCGATCAGGTTATCAACCCTACTGTTACACCAACACACGTCCATCCTAATGCTGGACTCATTACCTCTACTCATCTCCAAGGCACTTCAATCCCTACCCCTATTTCTACAAGATTTTACTCTACAGGTCCACATGTTCCACACGATTCTGCTGGGACATATTTTCACTCGAGAATGCAGACCCTTGCTGACCAAACACAACCGGTTGGAGGGAAACCACCATCTCACGAACCCTTCTCTCCTATAGGACTACCATTATATGGTGGGCCTACCCCTCCCGGGGGACAACCCCTTTTTTATGCTCCTCCTGGAGGGAAACCTCCGTTTGCCAGTCATACCCCGGTCGTTAATCCACCGATGGTAGGGGGGAAACCTTCGTTTGCTGGAAACCCTTCACAATCCTAGGGAGTATATTCAGGAGGCACTTTTATTCAACCCCACATTGGGGGGCACTCATATAATAACCCACTAGGAGGAGTATCAAATCATGTTCCTTCCGGAACATCTTACGGACAATCTTATTTGGGCAACATCCCAAACACCACCTAGAGTTCTCCGGGACCACAGTCTTATCCTCCTCTTGGGTCTAATGTATATCCACCTATGGGATCTACTCCTTACCATTCTCAAGGGAAAAATGTTTATCCTCCTCATGGGCAAGCAAATCACCCAGCCTATAATGCTCAGAACCCACCGGGTTATGCAAATATTTCTCATCCATCATCGAATCCTGCTTATCCTGGCCAACAACAACCATATGTAGGAAGACCTACTGGTTACAACTATCCACCTAACCCATTTTATGGTCCTACTGGTGTTCCTATGCTGCACCAATATCATCCGCAAATTAACCGACAACTACCTTTCCTTGCGACTCTAGATCTCCTAGACTTGTCTCGGTTAACTAATGATCCTATTTTTCATTCACTGGTTTGGCCAGTCATTCCAGCTAAACTTCCTTCTGATATTCCAAAATTTGATGAAAAATCTGGTGAAGATCCAAACAACCATGTAATGACTTTCCATTTGTGGTGTTCATCAAACTCCCTCATGGATGATTCTATATGTTTGCGTCTTTTCCAGCGTACACTTACGGGCTCGGTAGCAAAGTGGTATATTGAACTACCATGTGCTTCTATTCATAATTTCAATTCCCTTGCCATGACTTTCCTCACGCACTTTCAACTACCTATTTTCTATGAGATGGGTACTGAACTCTTGACTTCCCTTCGTCAAACTGACTCTGTGCATATCTCTGACCATATTCATGAGTGGAGGCGATGACGAAGGATGATCAAGGTAATCATTCCTGACATATTATTGGTGGAATGGTTTACTAAATCACTTTTACCCTCGATCGCTCGTGATGTCGCTATGGGTGGCGCGGTCACAGAGGAACAAGCCATTTCTTGGGCTCAGTACTTAGATTTGGTTTATTCACAATCTGGTACTTTGTATGATTTTCTTCATAATGCTGCCTGGGATAATACTGATCCATCTAAGCCGTCATATTCATCTCATGTGGATGGTGTTATCAGTTCCATCAAAACTCAATCTACTTCCCAATCGACCACACTCTCCTCTACCTCCCCCCAAACTCAGATCTCTGAGGTGAATGCAGTTCAATCTTCCCCTTCATAACAATCCGAAGGTAAGAAGAAGACAAAGAATAAATCAAAAAATAACAATGAACAACCAAAAAATCAAGCTCACACACCTACTCCTGAAAAGAAAACACAATGGAAACTGAAATTCCCGTGTATCATTTTTGGTGACGATCACTACACTCAAGACTGTCCACTTTGCAATGAGGTGGCCAAAATTTTCCAAGGAAATTCACAACCTATTTTTCTCACTTAGCCTTTTCCACAGTAGAAATCCATGGTTTCTCAAACCCCCTCTCCTGGGGGTAGTTCTATCCATCCTAATGATGAGGCCTCGTCGAGTGCACATATTTGTATGTTTAATGGGATTAATTTGACCACTCGCTCTAATACATATGACACACCAGGTAACCCTGACAAAGGAAAAGACACTAACGGTACTGGTACTTTACCGGATCCATCACCGTCCTCCATTAGTATTCCATCAATTATTCCTCCATATGGACCACTTCAAATTGAGAAACCTGTGTTCAACTCTATCTTACACCCTCCCAAGATAACTATATGTAAAGCTACCTTTAATCCTAGTTCACGTGCCGCCCATAAATATATCATTGTTGAATATTTGGCTCAAGCACCGTGTACTATGTCTGCGTTAGAAGTTTTGCAGCACTGCCCCAATCAACGTAGAATGCTCTTGGCCACTATTGGCATTGTTGATCCTGATTTGTCCAACCATATCATGTTTAACCTGGACAATTATGCATCTCGACTCTCTCACCAACTTGCTTTCCAAGTTGATGTTGTTGTTCACAATCAACAAATCCATAGAACTATTTTGGATGAGGGAGCCTCAACTTGTGTCATGTCTTTAGCATGTTGGAAAGATTTAAAATCACCCACACTCAACAAATCCTCAACGATGTTACGTGCCTTCGATGGGTGAGGTTTTCATCCCCATGGGATTTTACAGTCCCTGCCCATCCAATTGGGTGGCAAAACTATTACTGTTGATGTCGAGGTGGTTGATGCTCCCCTCGATTAAAACTTGTTACTTGGAAGAAGTTGGTTTTATGCTATGACTGTCATTGCCTCGTCGGTCTTTCGATGTGTACAATTTCCTCATCAGGACAAAATTGTCACTGTTGATCAGTTGGATTTCTGTACGACTGATGCTCATGTTCCCGCTACCAACAATATTTCTTTCTTGGGAGACCACAAAATCACGTATGAAAGTGTTGGTGTTGGCTTACTGGAATATTCTAGCCGCATGGGTACCTTCCCTACACCACTTCCACAGACTACACATCATATTGCCACCATTGATATGATTTCGACCGTGGCTTATCAATATTTGGCATCATTTGACCCTTGGATTGTACCTTGTCTATTGGGATTCGATGCACTAGGTGACACCATGCCACTTAGTCCAGCCGAAACATCATACATTTCTATCCAATCTGCTTCTCCCTCATCATATGACCAACATCTATTGGCACCTAACATTTCCTCGATGCAATCACGGTTGAGTTCCTTGTCGTCTGCAATCGGTTACATTTCCCCAATTTTTCCCTCGAATGAATCTATCATGGAAATGTTGAGCATTGACGAGCTACCTCGGGATGATCACCATCATCGATCCTCTTTTCTTCCCCCTCGTGAAGAAATTCAGGAAGATATACAGTCTATCTCCCCTCATCATGTCAATTTTTTGTCATCTCCCATGCCTTCTACTTTCGATGATTTGGATCCGGTAGTTGACATGGTGATTTCTTTGATAGGGATATTGGAGCCTAATATCCTTACCCCTGTTGTAGCCCTCGGCATGTATTCCTTCCAGAGTGATTATCTTCCATCCAGTGAAGATCTCTTGGAAGCCATGACCGAGTTTTGTCTCTTGACATGGTATCCTTCTAGAACATTATCCTCTTGGAAGACATGATCAAGAAGAAGCCACGAGCATATTTTTTCCTCTCTGTAGCAAGATCGTTAAAAAATGAAACAAAGGTCTTGAGCATAGTTTTCCTCTCTGTAGCAAGCTCGTTAAAAAATGAAACAACAATCTGGGGATCGAACCCAGAACCCTGAGCATAGTTCTTTTCCTGTGTCAATCTCGTTAAAAATGAAACAGTCACCTCTCTTGAACCTTCTTTTCATCCACCCTTCTCCTTTTTCTCATCTACTAGAGAAATTGGTGACAACCTCAAAGTCGATGAATGGATTGAAGCTTGGAGGGCATGTCTCCAGCCTTTGATGATCATTCTGGAGTTAAGCCACTAGCTTTTTAAGCTGGGAGTATACCGAGCTTAGTCTTTGTTCTTTCTCGCGCTCATAAATACATGAGAATGCATCTGGGTAAAATTTTATCTCTTTTTTGGACCTGTATGGATACATGAAAAAGGAACCCCTTAGAGTCTCCTTTAACTCTTTTCAGACTCTCTAAACATGAAAAGATTGTCGAGTGATATTGCTTCCTTTCCCACTCGTTAAAAGGTTTGAAAGGGCGTCTTTCGAGTGATAATTTATCTCTTTTTCGGCCTCACAAGACTAACATTACAAAAAATGACAACATTGGAGTCATCTTTAAGTTCTTTTCAGACTTTCTAAACATGAAAAGATTGTCGGGCGATCTTGTTCTCTTCACGCTCATTAAAGTATTTGAAGAAAACATCTGTTGAGAGATAGTTTATCTCTTTTTCGGTCTCATCCGACTACTTTACGAAAAAGGAACTGAGAGAGTTCTCTTTTAAGTGTTTTTCCAGACTCTATAATCAAGAAAAACCTTTGAGTTTTCTATCTTTGGACTCGTTAAACAAACATTGACAGGCCCATACAGGACCGAACACTTACCTCTTCCAGTTTGTTAAACAAAGGAATATGAACTTACCACAGGTGAGTTATATTGAGCATGTGTTACCCTCCTCAAGCTCGTTAAATTAAAAAGAGGTACTCGTCTATCTGGATGGGGGGAAAATTGAAGGAAGCAAGACAAGAAATTTTTGAGAAAATTACCAAGTAACTCTTAGAATCACCCTTGAACATGACACATTGTCTTTGCGCACATATTAATACACTAAACCTATGTACTAAACCAATCCTCTGAGTTTTTCTTACTCCTTTGGGTCACCCGACGAAAGTCACAGTATCCACTGCACCATCGTGTTTTGGTCCATGTCATGTTTCTGCTGTTGTGCCTCAGTGTTCAAGGGAAGTATCTGCCTCGAGAGTCAACCATCACCAATATCTTGTTTCAATACCCGTGTCAGTCCATGTTCATTTGATCTACAAATTACATATCTGTGTCTATTTCATGTCATTTATGGGGGATACATCAAGGCCCTCCTTCGACGAGTCTATTCTTTTCGACTTCAACACATTATCTAGGAACTAGACTTAGAAACCAATTCGTACGTTGGGACTTGCATGCTTCAATGGAAGGCCTCCTCACATTCGACAATGGGATTACATCATTGACCTCTGATTGCATGATTCCATGGATGTTCGACTTCAGCTCATCCATTCACATTCATTGGAATGTACTAGAGTACCTTGGGAATCATTGACTTCAATGGTGACCTCCCTCGTGCTTGTTAATGGTTTACATCATTGACTAGTAATCAAATGGTTTCTTCCATGTTCGACATCGGGACATCTATTCACATGGTTAGATTCATACTACATCAAGATCAGTAAGAATACCCTGGGTTGAGTGATCACTCTTATATGTACTGTTCCCAGGTTGCGAAGGAGTTTCTTTTGAACAATGACACATATACTGTTACATAGATCCACTTTGTATTGGTTGTTGCTATGTCTTGTCATATCATAGATCTATTGTGTATTCTTCATGACTACAATCAATTCAGGTCATAGGAGTATAGATCCACACTGTATCCTCTGTGGCTATACCTTTTATCAATATAATTATGGATCCATAGTGTATTTTATGGCAGCCATATCTTGCAAGTCTTTATCACCCAAGCATAGGTATGTCTGCCTTGGGTTTGAAACATGTCATAATATTTGTTGGATGTTTGTTTGCAGCTTCTACTAGGTTCTCTGAGTCCACACCCTTGCTTTAAATATTTGTAAAGTGTTTCAACCATCATTCTCTCTTCTGACCTCACACTTTAGGGGGCATTCTGTTACACATGAAATTTGCACGCCTAGGTACCTCGCCGTAAGTGTCGTAAAGTGTCATATAAGTGTCGTATACACCTTGACACCATGGAATCACCTATTTCACAATCCCTAGTCAATGTGGAGGAGGGATATATTACATGAAGGCAGAAATACCAAGTACACATGAATTATTATTAATATTCATGGAAAAGGAATTGATTACATGTGAGAATCAAGTGCACATGAATTATTATTAATATTCATGCAAAATAAAGTAATTAAGTGTGAGGATCCACCTCACATTTGGTTTTCTATTTTTTAGGGAAGGTGGAGAGATATTTCCTCCCCAAAATCCTTAAGAGATATTTTCTCCCTAAATATCTTAGAGATCCCTTTCTTAGTGGATCTGATGAGAGATCCTCTACATGGTGGTTAAGTCTCCAAATCTTATATAATGAGGGATTTCCATGAAGGAGGGGGAATGGAGATTGAGAATTATACCAAACTTATGATAATATGAGTGGTATGTCATTTGGAGCATCAACATTCTGTGTGTGGACTGTTTAAGCAAGGGTTTGGACAAGGAGAGCTTGGTGAAGCTGCTATACTACATCCATGGTTGTAAGTAACACTTTGTTCTCATCAATATAATCAATGCTTGGCCTTTTTCTTTCAAACTTGTACTCATTCCATATAAGTTTGTCTACAGTATATGGATCTATGTTTTAGCTAATCTCAGTAGAGTAGGAAGTTGTTTGTACTTTTGTTTGTCTTGCAGGATCTACCAAGGAGCTCAAGATCAAAGCACATCCTGGACCTTGTAGGGACAAATGATGTTCATAAGGTACATGATTTCCTCCTTGTTTTTGTTCATCAACTTGTTTGGATCCAAAAGGAAGCGAGTGTCCACGTTAAGCATATTCTGTCTTAGAGTTAAGAGTCTAGCTCTCAAGAGGAAGTCTACCTGTCCGTAGGGAGATTTTCCTACAACACTCTCTCCAGGTGAGAGAGTGCATGGAAGAAGTGATAACTCATGGAAGGAGTCCTATAGCTTCCACATAGCTTAGAGAATTTTGGTTCGGTCTATTGCTGAAGCCCAAGGAAAGGGAGGTTTAGCAGCCGAAGGACTGTCTGGGTGACAGTGAAGGTGTATACTCCTGGGGTGGGATAGGCATGTGGGTAATGAGAGTCTGTGAGAAGTGGGCATAAGTGGCTCCTAGGAGAGAATCCATCCTCATAAACTTTGTGTCTTCCATTGAACTTTCCTAGCCTAGGATTCCCTTGCCCAATGGAGCTTAGTCCCAGCTTGGGGGTGACCTACTACTGAGAGTGATGAGAAGCGCGGTCTATGTCTGGGAGGTTCATAGAAGGTCTGCACATAGTTGGTGGTGTATTACAGCTTCAAAGATAAGTATCATTATGTTTTTTAATTCTGTAATTAATTAAAATGCATGTTCTATGATACTTGTAATATTATCATGTATTCCGTTACTAGTTTGAATTGTTGTTAGTTCTGTTTAAGTTTGTATGACAACAGTAAATCCATGTCAAATGTCTTAATTTGATTTAATGATTATTCTTTATAAATAATGCATGTTATATATTTAAGTATGAGAATGTTTCCACGTAGTAGTGTTTCCCTACCATGGGGTTGATCGTCGTGGACGTTACAGGAAGGTGGCTACAACCACCTTTCCTTACCTTGTCCAACCTCCCTAACATATAAGTAGAATGATAAAACCATTGTCACACTATAACTGTGAGATATACCACTATACAACTATATCAACCTGTACCACTAACCTCCATCCAACATGTACAACTGCCCTGTAATCAATTTGTACCTGAACTAAACATGTATCAACAAAAATACAATAGGTACATAAAATGTAGTGCTAAAACATGTGTATGTACGTGCCCTATATGTTATGAAACTTGTCTATGTACGTGAACAAACTGTTATGAAGCCTGCGTATGCCTTCTGAAAACTAGGGTTTCCTTTCTCTTGAAAAATTCTGACCCTCTGTAACTTATTTCACATAGATCTATAACCTGTCACTGTATCCAGACTGTAATTGTACCTTGTGCATGCATCCTCACACATAACCTTTACCCAAGGCATATATCTCTCTATATATTCATGTGCCATATAGGTGTGTGTAATCATGAACAATTACAATAACCCTCACATGATCTAGTCATCAAACCCTTTTGGATATTCATCCTCTCAATACATCAACCACTTCACAAGCTCTCAACCATGTACCACAAACCCTTAGCCATATGCAAAGAAATACAAGATGTGGCTCAACAAGAAGTATCAATGATAAATATACCAGCACTGTATTTATGTAGATCTGACTTATGCATAATATCCCATGCAGCCACTAGTCTCTCTAAGGAGAATCCTCAAATCTCCATAGCTATTTCTCATGCATACATCAAAATCCAACTATTCATAGAAATAAGACATACATTTTGAACCAATGGATAGATCTGATGTATCTGAGCATTGTAGATCTTCCTAGGAGCTTGATCTCAGAATCTAGAACCTCTACATCTTCATCTTCTCAATTTTCCATGGCTTTACCAACATGTACGCACCCTAATACACTGTCATCCTATGTATAAATCAATATGTACGTACCCTAATACACTGTCATCCCGTGTATAACTCAGTATGTACACACCCTAATACACTTTCATATAGCGTACACCTCAGAAAATAGGGTTTTTTAGTATTCACTGTAATTCCGAGAATTTCGTCATCAACCCTTCGTACTACCTCAAACCTTTCACAACTTCAGATGTATCAATCAGTACTTGCAGTAAACCTCACACAACAAAATATATTCAATGTGTTCAAGTGTGATTAAATGAGAGAGATTTGCATATTATTTATACTTTCATGTAGCATTACACTTTCCTTGTTTTAGGGATTTCTCCATTTACTTTATTCTTTAAATACTTTCTTTTGAAAACACTTGACTTTTGGGGGCTTCTATATGACTCATGAGGGTTCTTCAACTTCATATGGCCATAACTCTCTAACCATGAGAATTTATGTGACGTTCCACATACCACCGGAAATGGCATGACAATCACTATCCATATAGGATATTTTCACTGACAAATTCAATGACCTTCATCTCATTATTCCATACTTAATCATGGGTTCTCTAACCATACTTCTAGGATATATCAATCCACAAAGCGTCTTCCCGTGAGGGATTTCACCATAAGGGGACCACTTTGAAGTTCATCCATTTGTACATCTTATCAACCATGCAAAGACAATAATGAGTCATATTTACATCAAACAAACTTGGGTCCATTACCCAAACCTTTGTGCTACCAAGATTTCTTCAAGGGTTGACATCAATGAAAACCAACCTTAATCAACAATAGGCATAACCATCAAGGTAATTTGCAAATGACTAGGTAACATGACTCTTGTTTTACTTTTAACTTGTTTGGAAGTGGTAGAAGGACTGATCATTTGATTGATGGGATGGTCAATAGGTTGTCCCAATGGTCCTACATTTGCACTGGTAATGGTAGATGCATGTGGAGGGTCAAAGAGTGGTTGGCTGAAATTAAATTTTTCATAAATATCCTGACCTGATGGAGTTCTCAGTTCTCCTTATATAAAGAGAAAGAGTTTGTTGTGGATCTACCATTTCAGTAGAGTGAACAAGGGTAGTTTATTATTTGTTGAAAATTGGTTGTATTGGTTCCATATCTAGTTGATTATTTGGCCTTGATGGTAGGCTAGAGTGGTCTTCTATTACAATGTTACTTGGGGAGTCCACTCAGACAAGGATTGGATCGTGAGGAATTTCCAAATATGGATTTGGAGGAAGGTTGGAACCTTCTTGAACCGTCACTAAATATCTCTCAAAAGTTTCTAGCAAAGGAGTAGCAGCACTCCCAGTGTCTGAATGATTTTTGACCTCTTCATGGAAAGTGTATTCCAGTGAGTTAAGAGGTAAGGGTTCATATCCTTCCAGAGGAAACCCTTGCATCCTACGTCATATACAAATACCTTTATCGGCCAAAGTACCAATTTTTAATGAAAATTAAAGTAAACAAACAACACTCACTAAAAACTCTAGAAAACCAACAAGGAAAACAATGTCTTCTCTCAATGAATGTACTAGTTGATGATGAAATCCAACGTTGTGTGATAAAATTGAAAAGGGGCTAGGATATGAGTGGGTGAACTAGTTACGTTGGTAGCCTAATTAACATACTTACACCTTGGTGCAAGTTCCCTCATGGTTTTACTGATGTGTTACCCTCCAAAGAGCCTGAGTGAGTTTGACCAACGTCTGTTCCAGGTACAACAAAGAATTCCCTTCATCATCACCTCGTGTAAGGACCCTAAATATTATGGCCACTAAGTATACCAACTTCCATTCAGCCTATGGGTGGGTAAAGTCTACAAGTGAGTCTGAACATATGGGAAGGGTATCAAGTGTGAAATTCTTCAAGAGAAATGAGGACTAATGGACCGATAAACTCCAGAGGACCCCAAACGGATTCAGAATTCATGAAGCTCTGAGACCAAATGAAAAAAGTTGATCCTAAAGAAGAACCCCCAATATATGATCATACCACTATGATTGGTTAAGCCTCAAATGGATAATCTTTGTTTCTCTCCCGCACGCGACCTCGTTTTTAACCCCTATGCGAGAGGGGGATCCCAGTTATACTTAAACAAAGGTTTAATTTTCTATCTGTATCACAATATTTTTCTTTTATCCTGAATTATTTGGAGAGTTATTCTCACAACCTATTCCAAATCTCTATTCCTAGTCTATTGTTGGTTTAAAGATCCAAAAATAAAAGTTTCTAGTTTGATTTTAATTAGTTTTCATTTTCATGCTTGTTTGTTACACAGGGGTGAATGATAGTTCAATAGATGATGTTTGAGAATCAACTCCCCAAAAAGGTAAAAAGAATGATATGAAAAATTTCTTTTAAATGAACTTATAGCTATGGGAATAAGAAGAGTTTATTTTCTTTTGTCACTAACAAACACTCAAGAATGAAAAATTTTATACTATTTTGTTCTCAACAATAATTCAAACAATTGCCAAATTAAAAAGAATGCCTTTTTGATATCCAAAACCAATGCATACAAGTATTTCTTTGTTTGATTGTGAATGAAAACTAAAATATTCGTCTAATACTTCGTTATTTCTCTAATAATGAAAAAAATTTACTACTATGATTTGAAAAAGAAAAAGCAAAAGCACACAAACAAAGACACTCTCAATAGTAAACAAGAGACCGAAAGAAGAACAACTACCAAACTATTTAATCAAAGAAAAACACTAAGAAACCAAAAGTCACACTTTATATTCTTCCATAATTAAGTAAGGGATCAAAGATAAGAAAAAAAATAACGTGATCAATGAAATTCCTTATAAAAACCTCCAATCAATTAGATAATCGAGAAGAGCGACAAAAAAAAACCAATTTTGAGAAAAAAGGTCAATTTTGCAACAAGGAAACACAAACTCAATAAGGACTAAAAGAGTGAAAGGTAGCAAGTTTGATTCAAAAAAAGGACAAGACCTGACAAAATAAGATACGAGTCAGAGAAAAATATCCAAGGACTGTTGGCAAATCTTTAACAGACAGCGCATGCTTGTATAGTGCATGCTTGTATACTTGTCATTGATGGCAAGTACAACAGTGAAGATGCCATGAGTACAGAAAGTATGAAATATATGGGAATTATGAGAAGATGCTGCAGGAAGGGTTTGTAGGGTTTGGTCATAACGGATTCTATATGATGTAATGCATCATCCGATTCAATTGTCAGGAGATCATGCTGGAGTTTCGGGCTAGAATGATGTATCTGGAGGGGACACGAGTTGTACCAGATACTCGGAAAGGACTTGTTCATGTAGCTAGGGTAGATGAGGGTTTGTTTCACTTTCAATGGCTTAATCAAACAAGTAATGTGGTAGAAGTTGATCAAATTGTATTTCCAGATGAAGCTGTATTTGAAAAGGTCCAGGAAACCCCCGAGCGAGTGTACATTTTGAAATTCAAGGAGGATGATCGTAAATTCTTTTTCTGGATGTAGGTTCCCAATGACCATCAGATCAAGTGTTGATCGGGACTGTTGATCTAGACTGTCGACTCCATTTTGGAGTTTCATGACTCGCATCTTGGAGAGGCAAGAAATATGACAATTGAAATCGTGATATGTGAAATCGCGATTTAATCGCAGTTGTCAGATCAAGGTTGATCTGGACCGTCGACTCCATTTCGGAGTTTCGCGACTCACGTCTTGGAGAGACAATAAATATGACAATTGAAATCGTGATATGAGAAATAGAAATTTAATTGAAGCCTTCAGATCAAGGTTGATCTGAACTGTCGACTCCATTTCAGAGTTTCGTGACTCGTGACTTGGAGAGGTAAGAAACAAAACCATCGAAATCGCGATATGCGAAATCGCGATCTAATCCCAGCCATCAATTCACGATGTGTTTTGGACCATTGATCTGAGATCCAAATAGGAGCTTTGCCTATCGCAACTTGGAGTGACAAGGACCTCTATCGAAGGAATCGCGAGATGTGAATTCACGATAAAATCTGGACCGTAGATTCATCGAACGCGTGGACCATTGATCTAAGGTTCACTTCAGATTTTTTCTTATCGCAACTTGGAGTGACAAGTATATCCATTGAAGGAATCACGAGATGCGAATTCACGATGAAATCTGGATCATAGATTCATCAAGATCATGGACCATTGATCTCAGCTCCATCTTGGGGTTTCAGGGATCACGACTTGGAGAGTCGAGATGCCTCATCTCCAGACTCATGAAAGGCGAATTTGTGAAAAGCACTTTTTTCATAAGAGCTTGATCATAGCCTCGGTCATATTGGGCAAGGAGCTAGTGCAGAAAATTTATGTATCAAAACTTCAGAGATCACGACATGAAGTGTCGAGACACTCGACCACAGGATTGCCGAAATGCCGAAACCCGATTTAAAGGCAATGTCAATAAAGTTCATCCAATGGAGTAGATAAACTGGAATATGATCGGAGGGTTACTGTTCTCTCTCACATTTAACTCCTCAGTTACAAATCTGTTAGCGAAATAGACTCATGATTGTCGATCGGTTGGCGTTTCAGTTGCTCG
>CBVK0100286678.1:0-22295 GCA_900067695.1 Picea abies
GCTCTTCCGATCTCACTATCATCTAAAACTTTGTTTGTAGGATATATCTGACCATTATCTTGTGGGTGGTATGGAGAATATTTACATTGTTTAGTCCCGTATTTCTAGGTTACTTCTCTCATCATCTTGGAAGTTAATTGAGTGACTTGGTATATAAGAATTTCATGAGGAACACCAAAGAGGGTAAATATGTCTTCATAAATGAATTCAAAAATGGATTTCTCTGTAGCCCTAAATAGGGATTTTTCATCTACCCACATGGTGATAAAATCTATATAAACCAAAATATAGTTTTTCTTACGAGACATGGGTGAAATTTGTCCTACAAAGTCAGGGGCCCATTTATCGAAAGGTTATATCATAACTTGGGCATGAAATGGAATTTGTCAACTGACATGGGTCTCCTTATTCTTTGACAACTATCACAACTCCTCACATACTTGGAAACATCCTTGAAAATTCTAGGCCAATAGTAACCTGAATGTAACCCCTTATATGTTGTACGTTTTTCAGAAAAATGGCCACCATATGGTCCATCATGACAACATCGTAGTATTTATGGTATATCATCTTCTTGGACACATCTACAAATAATCAAATCAGGACCTGTATGAAAAAGGTCATGACCAACCCAAGAGTAATTGGAAATTTGCGTAATAATTCTACAATTTTCATGAGGTGACAAGTGAGATGGTGACTTCCTAGGTAGCCAAATACTTTTCCATATCTACAAACCATGGGGTATTTATAGAAAGGGGGAAAAGGTGCTCATCTGGGAAACTATCATTTGCGGGAATATCATCATCATCATTTTTTATTTGTGCAATAAAATCAGCTCCCAAATTCTCCTTTCTAGGTCATTCAAGAACGATGATGTTAAACTCTTGCAATAGCAGGAGCCACCTAGTCACTCGGTTTATTCATGAGAAATCTAATGGAAGAATTTTCTGTCTATACAAATACTTTGTAACTTGTGATGTAGTTACAAAACTTATTGATAGCATGAACTACTGCAAAGAATTCCTTCTCGGTAACTGTGTAGCTTAACTCTGCACAGGACAAGTTATTTTTCACAAAATAAATGGCATAGGACTATTGGTCCTCTTTCTTCCCTAATACTCCTCCTATTGTGGTGTCAGAGGCATCAGTGGATATATGAAATGGGAGAGTCCAGTTGGCCCCCCTAAGAACTGGTTCCATAGACAGCTTAGCCTTTAGCGTTTCAAAGGCAGTTTGACACTGCTCAGTCCAAAGAAAATCAACATCCTTTATTAACAATCCAAACATGGGTGCAACAATCTTTGTGAAATTTTCAATAAATCATCTATAGTATCCAACATGTCCAAGAAATGTTCTCACCTATTTCTGAGTCTTGGTGGGTAGAGGTATGATGATTACCTCAATCGTTTCAGCATTGACTTTGATCCCTTTAGATGAAACATGATTTCCTATAACCACTCCTTCAGTCAACAACATTTTACATTTTACATGACTTAAAGATAGGTTCATTTCTTGGCATCTGATAAGGACATTTTCTAATTTAGCTAAGGCTTCCTGGTAAGTATTTCCATATACTATGAAGTCATCCATGTATACCTCCACACAATCATGAATAATATCAACAAATATCCCTAGTACTACTCATTTAAATGTGGCAGGAGCATTACACAATCCAAATGGTAAGACCTTATAGGCATAGGTGCCCCAAGGAAATGTAAAGGGAGTCTTGTCCTCATCCTCGTGTTCTATGAGAATTTGATTGTACCCGTTATATCCATCTAAAAAGGAGAAATATTTCTTTCTAGACAGGGTATCCAAAACTTGGTCAATGAAAGGAAGAGGAAAGTAATCCTTCAGAGTGGCTTTGTTGAGTTCCCAGAAATCAACACAAATTATCCATTTCCCAGTCACTTTCTTTGGAACCACTACAAGCGAGGATACCCACTTACTATCAGAGATGGGATAAATAAATCTGACATTTAATAGATTTTGAATCTCCCCTTTTACTATATCTTTGAGTGATGGGTTAATCCTTCTCTGGGGTTTCCTAACAGGAATTACTTCTCCCTAGGTATATATGTCATGGATACATGTGTCAGGGTGTATACTCTTCATGTCAGTGTATTTCCAAGTGAATGCCCCTGATTTTTCTTTAAGGATACTTACTAACTATTTTTGTTGGTCTGCATCTAGCCTAGAGTTTATATGTAGAAATTTTCCTGGACTAATCTTGTAGGGCATGGTATAAGATGTGGCAGACTCATCTATCTTGAAGATGAAATATGTTGTTGAAACAATGGATGGGTCCAATTGTTCCTAAAATTATTCCCCAAACATGTACTCAAATTGGGGAAACGATTGTGGAAAATCAACACACATGATAGCAGAAATAAACTAGTTTATCACATTTTTCGTTGTGTGCTACTAAAGTGCCTAGGAATGATCAATTGGAAATATGTGTTCTTCCTAGTCCTCATTATCATATGGAAATTAAATCCACCATATATTATCCATGATAGGTTGGGCTAAAGGGTATATGGTGAGATTATGGATAGAAAGTCCATTTGAGATGGTCACTTCTCCCTCTCTGTAGCCAATAAATGCATTGGTTGTGGCTAACCAAGGTCTTCCTAGAATAACGGGATGGCCTTTGGTAGGATCCTTTGAGTGGATGACAATAAAGTCTAATGGGTACTTCCATGAGGCTAAAGTAACTATTATATCATCCAAAATT
Organism: Picea abies; assembly: GCA_900067695.1. Taxonomy (NCBI): domain Eukaryota; kingdom Viridiplantae; phylum Streptophyta; class Pinopsida; order Pinales; family Pinaceae; genus Picea; species Picea abies. The sequence goes on from CBVK0100286678.1 coordinate 2,735, forward strand.
CATTCAGCTATAACCCTAGTCTTATCTACTAATTCCAAAATGGTTGGGATAGGTCTAAGAAGAGGTTTTAATTGTAATTCCTCCAAGGTAGTAATGGTCATAAAATTTATGGATGCCCCTAGGTTTATGAGAGTGTTTCTAATGGAAACCTCATTAATGGTTATGGTGACCATGGGGTTTCCTGGGTTCCCATATTTTTATACCTTAGGCTACTTTGATATGTACTCAAAAAGTTCTCCTATCAAATGTATTGTTGGAGGATCCTTATGCTTCCTACTTGGCTTCTTAATACACAATTATTTCACTACCTTAATGTAAATTGGAATGTCCTTAATGGCTTGTAGAAAGGGAATCTTGACACAAATATTCTTCAATTCATTGAAGATGTCAAATTCTGGTTGGGTGGTAAGTTTCTCGATTACTAATCTTTCTGTAAAAGGAGGGGAGTTCGTAATTTGTGAAGGTTAATTTTGGGGAATCTTGGGTTTTCGGTTCTTATGAATAATAACGTCTTCCCACCTAGTCTCATCCGTGGGTTTTTTTGGAGTTTCCTCTTGTTCTTCTTCCTGGATGACTACTGAAGGTCTCTTCCTATCTAGAACTTTTCCCAACCTCAGTTGAATCTCTTGTAATGGAACAGGAGAGATGACATATGTTAGGAAGGCCTACATATCAACATTGTGAAGAGGTTGAGTGGGCTTATTATTGGGATTGGGCATTGGTTGTGCCAGTAATAATGTTGGTCTTGGGGATCTTGCACTCTAATATTTTTACGGTTGTTGTTGTGGAATAGAAGGTAAAGGTGGTGGAACAAAACCTGGCAGAAGCTCCAGAATGTTTATTGGAGACTGAGGGTAAGGATGGTTGGGCATAGAGACAGGTGGAGCTTGAGGGTTCCCTTGGTTATGCCCTCCTCTCCATTCTTTAAGCTGAGAATTTTGGTATTGTGTAGACCAGTTTTTCCAACTTGGTGAGTTCCACTGTTTTGGTTGTTGATAATAGGGTGGAACTTAAGGTTTTAGATATGGGTATGTAGGATGGTTCATAGGTTGCCATGGACTCCTAGGTGAATAAGAGGAATCCCCAAGATCACCACTTCTATAGATGGCTAACAAATCGGCCAATGATGGACATTTTTTCAGTTGAGTGTTCCTCTGTGCAGAAGCCACAAATTGAAATGTTATCCAATGGGGATTCCCTTGAGGAATGCTTCCTCCTACATCTTGGGCAATATATACTAATTACTGCATTTTCCTCCTCCTATTTCTTTTTAACTTTTAGGGTGTCCAACTGTGAACCTATTTTTATTAAGATATATGTTTCGAAATTCTCTAAAAGTTTCCCTATCTCTAATTTCATGATACCACCTAAACTAAGTGGTTTTAAGTTTCTACTATAAGGATCCTGAACATTCTTCCCTATTTTATCTCTTCTCCTCGAGTAATTCTTACACATTTCAGAAATTTTGGAAAATGGTTTATGGGAGATGTCACATGATGCCATCAAGTTAAGTATCTCTAGTTATTCCTCTGAAATTCCCTTAAGGAAAAGAGACCTAACTGCATCATGTAGAAGGTCATGGTATTTTCATTTCTAGGAGATATAAGCAAACCATTCCATATCATCCTCAATATTCTCGTCTTCTAAATGTTGGACTTTGAAATTATAATTACGAGACTCCTTGGTCTTGCAGTAGTCTTTGTACTTCTTAAAAAATATATCTTTCATCACTTCCCAAGACCTAATACTAGACTCTCCCAACCCCATGAGCCATCATAGTGCAAAGTCCTTGAGGGTGGCAGGAAAGAGTTTTAGTTTTTGGGCATCTTGTAAGTAGTTGTAGCTCCTACACAATATGTCAAACTCAAATAGGAAGGTATCAGGGTCTTCATTTATTTTACTGTAAAAGGTGGGCAGTGCTGAGAGGGGAATATTTTTCATATTGACATTCAGTGTGGTGTCCAAAATTGGAAACCCGAAGGTAGTTTCGGTTTGGTTTCCAGCTTCTTCTCCCTCCTTGTGTCTTACACTGTTGTGATCCTCCTGACAATCCATACTAGTTTGGTTTCCAAAAAGAGAGTACCTATATGGTTTTATCCTTGGAGAGAATAATTTATCCCAAGGTTTTTGTCTAAGAAAGATATCCCTCTGATGGGAAGGTCCTCCTACTGCTTGGATGTCTGGGACTCTACTCAAGCCGGTTGAGATTATTGGTGCCAAATTTTCTGTGTCAATTTGAGAGACAATTATATTGGTTGAACTATCATACAAGGTATTCACCTGATCAGGGTCTATGATGTCTTTAAAGTTAGGATCTCTTGATGGTGATAATAAAACAAAGGTTGTATTGTTTGGTTCTTCAAAATCCTCGAGTTCTCTTGCCTCTTGTCTCACTATTACTGATGCTTCAATGTTCTATTATATAGTGCTCATTGTCTTAGTCTCTTCAGAGACAAATTTATCTCTTTGGGTTGATCTAGCTCCTATTTTTTAGGATCGATCTATGGAGTTTATGAGTGGAATGTTCCTTCCTCCGAAAAGGTTGGAAGGAACCTTGGTTTAAAGGTCTGATTTAGATTTAATGTATCTACCTTTTGGGTCCATAGGTATATTCATGAAAGAAAACAAAATATATATATATACCATTGGGTTTGGGGGAACCTACTATAACAGATGCCCAGGTTCTTACCTCTCATCTTAAACTTCCCCCGCCACCAAAATAATACTAAGGTTTATAAATGATCTATTTCCTACCTTGAGACAACTCCCTGGCAATGAAGCCAAAAATGATGGGTATTCTATATGCACTAAAAACCCTCAATTAAATTGTGAACCAAGGGTAAGTAAACTTAGAGTTGTAGCACTATATGTGCCAAGGAAGAAAGGATAGAGGTAGTATAGTCTAACTAAGGAAATGGTCTATCTAAGGGATAATTTACTTAAGCAAGGACTATCAATGATCAAACCCTATCAAGGAACTTAAACTGTTTGCCCTAAGTAACTTTTCAACAATGGATCGATGGATTGTTCTAAGAAAGACAATGAAAACCCTAAAATGAACAAGTTAACTTAATCAATCTAATGAGAAAAATAAATCCATTTATTTAATCTATCCAACTTAATGAACAATAGAAAAAACAAGCTAATCTAATCAATCTATTAAAAATTAATGAACAACAACAAGTAAACAAGCAAAAACGCAAGAAACTACCCCATTAAAACTTATGCAGCAAGTAAACTAATCAAAACTACTCAACAGGTAACTAACCAAACTATTAAGCAAGTGAACTCTGTTCTTAATATAAAACTCATAATTACTTCTAATCTAAAAAACAAAATCTTAACCTATTGAATTAAAAACATCATGACGACATTCAAAGATTAATCAACAGTTACTCTTAATCTATGATAACAATAAAACTTCAAATATAATGTTGATGATTATGTCTTCGGTGTCTTATGCCATCACGATGGCATTTAAAAATTAGTGATAACTCGAGAGGGATAAATTAAATATTAACTTTTATAGAGAAATGAAAATTATGAATCAAGCAATGTAATGAGAGCTTAGCCATTATAGAAGAAATATCAACTACCTTGAAAATCCATGTGATCTCTCAATTTATGCATTAATCATCAACGATAAAGAAACATTATTTTACTAAATCCAAATGCACTCTTATGCTAATGTAATCAAATTCATACCATTAGAGACTTATAACTAAAAATTGGACTCAAACTCAAACATTGAATTAAAATTACAATCTAGATCTAAAATGGAAATTTCATGAAGTAAACTAAACTAATCCTATTATTAACAATTCAAATTGCAAATTGAAATACTCATAAAAACATAATTTAAATTCTAATTCTATCTCAACATATGACAGTGAAACTGATAAGAAAACTAAATAAGAAACTATATAATAAAACTAAGAATCAAAATCAAAGCTAGCAACTATTCATCCATCGAAACTTTGCCAAAGAATCTCTATACTTTGTTTTAACCCAATACTCTCTTCTACTTTAATTTGCGGAAATTCAACTAGCATTTAATCACATGACACGGTTAATAGCTAAGATTGCAAGTTATTCACTAATTAATTAAAAATACATAGAATATTAACACTATCCTTCACAAGCAACCTGCAAAAAGGAAATCAAAACAATTAAGATATGAAAAACAAACAAACAACATGTAAAACTATAAAAATGCATATAACAGAAAAATGGAAGAAATGACAATTGCACAACTCGAATACATAACATAACTAGCTAAATATTCACCTAGACCATTGGTGGGCACCCGAGCAGGTCGTGGCTACTCCTCAATAGAAAATCACAAGCTCAAGCAACACGATTTTGGCATTTAAATTAAAAACACAGTCTTGCAGAAGTTTATAGAAATGTCTTTGAATTACCCAAAAAACAATTCTAGCTTTACAATTCTTAACTTCCCCTTTTGTCTGACCACTACTATTGTATTTATAGCAGTTAAAATTCAATAGGTCGACCACTGGAAGGGTTGACGTCCACTAAAAACAACAAATTACATTAATTGCGTTGTAACTACTTGTGGCTTCTAGAAACCAAATGATCCATTCAACACTCAGCATAACAACTCAAATCAAGATGTCAAGAGCTCAATATCTAGAGGCCACAAGCATGAGAAAAACCCCTTTCATTGATTCGCCCAACACAGGCCACTGATATAACAACCGCCAATTCATCCACATTTTTAGTGTTGGATGGAGTGTCAGATGGAGTACTAGATGTAGTGTCGGATGGAGTACCAGATGAGCTACAGGATGAAAAACACCATCCGATGTTTCCCTGTGACACACAAATCGCACATTATCTCATTGTAATCATTAAATCATGTTGAATTAAACTTAAAAACATTACAAAACATCAATTATATGTACCTGGTATAAGCTCTGATGATTTGATATAAGATTCCTTCAAAACTTCTTCAAAATAGTTAAAAGACACATATAATACCGATAAAAAAGGTTCTAATCATCATCATTAATTTAACCAAATCATGAGCCCAACAACCACTGATAAATCATTCACGAAAGAACACATCTGAGATGCCCTCTATTCAAAAGGCTAAATTCTCAAAAGAAGTGATGAAGTCTTCCACTGTGCCTGAATATCTCAACTTGGACAAACAACTGAGATAATGGGTATCAGTATTAAAGCAGACATAGAGATCAACAACAAACTGGGTCCAGGAAATATACCCTTGACGTGACTTTTTTCGCCATTGCCACCATTTTCATTGTTCATGATCTAGATAGAGGATAACATAGAGAAGTTTTTCCAACTCGTCAGTAATACCATGCAAAGAAAGATAATGCTCCATTTGAGCGACCCAACCCGTAGGTTCAGAGCCATCAAATTTATTGACCTCTACGTGGGAAATACGGGGTTCATGATGAAAGGAATTGGATTGAAAATGTGGAGACTGAGAGGAATCCACAACATCAGGTTGGTTTGATGAGGAAGGACCCATAGGTAGGTTCAAGAAAACAATTGATTGAGAGAAGACTAGAGGGAGGTAAATTGGGTTGTGAGGTTGGCTTCCATGTTGTTAAATTTGTGCTATATTTTTTCAATGCGAGAATGGGTAGAATCCATCTAAGATGTTATATGTTCGATGGAGATATGGGATTGATTGATGGAAGCTTAGAGTTCTTAGTTTCAAGTGCTGGCCATGTGGAGAGGGGAAGTGTAGGTAAGAAAACAAATGGGTGGGTGGGATCACAAAAAAAAGAACTTATAAGTAATAGGTACCACGACGATCAATGCATGAAGGGAAATATAATGGAATAGGCGGAAAAATAGGAAAAATGGGAAGGGGTCAGGTCCACTGAAACAAAAAGGATAAAAAATAAAGGGTATGACTACGATCAAAGAGAAAAGGGGAATCCAATGGAATAGGTCCCAAATAAGTGTGTCATCAGGGACACTATACTAATGCTGAAATTTCTCTAATGGTTATTGTCCTAGGAATTCCCTGTACTTTCATTTGGTTCCCTTCCTCATCTAGGAAAGTAAATGCTTTGTTATGGCAGTCTAAGAGAGCATGATGTTGGTCCAACCAATCCATCCCAATTAGACAGTCATAGGAACCCAAAGGTAAGATATTCAAATCTGCCTTGGTGTTCAATCCATTCATGTTCATAAGACATGACTTAACGATCTCATTGACTTTTCTTTTAGCTCCTGTAGCTAGTTGCACCAGCCAAGATTTTCCATGCTTGATTTTTGGCAATTGCAAACTTTCCACCATCTTAGGATCTATTGTTGAGCCTCTAAATTGACATCCCCACTACCCTATTATACTCCTCATCTATACCTTTTTAGCTTACCTAAGCTTGGATAAATGACAAAGAACACTACCATTAGCCATTGATAAGGCCGTAAGGTAAAGTATAATTAATTCATGCATTTTTGTGGTTTATTGAGCTAGGAGATTAAATGTTTCATGTACTAATGCTTGAATTTTCCATGTATAACCTTTGACATCTAGATAAGTCCAACCTTTCTATACCAGCTTAGCTATCCGGTACTTATGCGCCAGATTGCCACTTTCTAAATACGATACCAAGCACACCTTCTATTCAGATCTGGTACCGAATCTCACCTGTCGCGATCTGGTACCAACGGTCGCAGATTGTCGTGATCCAGTACCGACCATTTGTGCACTGTTTGGATCCGGTACCAATATAGGAAGCCTAATGTACCAAGTTTAGCTCCAGATTGTGCCCAAGACAATTGTTGGATGTTTATTGAATCATAAATGTTTTAGCAAGGCTATGTTAGCATAGTTTGTTATTGCCTCATCCTCATGCACTTCGTGTCATGAGGATGAAGCTTAAAATATGTAACCGAATAATTAAAATTGACAATTGATTGATCTGCTAAGATTTCACCTCCTTGTGTTTCACGACTAAGATTGTTTAAATATTCATGGCAAGGATGGTGGAGGTAGTAGAGAGTTAGCATAACACAGCATGTGAAGCAGTGTTACATATTGTAGAACATATTCTGGATTGAAGATTAATAGAAGGACGTCATTTATCTCCATGTCTTGATCATCTATGATTGAATGTGAGTTGAGCTATTAACATAGTTTGATTTCATGTTTGAAGTTTGAGTAAGAGTAATGTGTGGATTGAAAGCAAGCTTACTGTAGACTCCAATAGCTGACCTGTTGAAGTGGCAAGGGCCCATCACCCAACAAAGGTTAGCATCTTCGTAGATTAGTATTAGAATTTGATTTCAATAGTGTAAATGTTAAATTAGCTGAAGCTTTAATTCTTTCAGATGATAGTAGTATAGTTTAGACTAGGATTTCGATTATATGATTGCTTAGAGATCTTTACTTACTCTGTTTTTCATGTACTCTGTTTTTGTTTTTATGCATTTGATTTTGTTTTATGGACATGAATGTTGGCAGCAGTAGTCAGACATATTTGAAGGAGAACTAGTGAAGTTCACAACAGCACATTGTGAACCACAACATACTCAGTATATTGACTATTGAACTACCCATGCTATGTCTTGATGATTGATGTGTGATTTCCCTTTCAGAAGTGTGATTGCATAGTTAATTTTTTGGGTCAGATAACAGATTTGATCTGTCAAAAGAACTCCATCTCATACTTTCATGTGCCATAATGGAGTAGATAGCCTCTCTATGAAAGACAACCAAAGTATGTTTCAGTTTGCTAGCTTGCTTTGTTTCCAGCATACATAATCTAGAATAGTTCTATACTCATGACATTAGAATTACCTTTCTTACCGGTGTCTTGTAACTCTGTTGATTACAAATCTCAGATTGATAATTAATGAGTGCATTATACTAAACATATAAGTAGCAAAACATTTTGGCGCCGTTGTCGGGGAGTTGCAAACGGTAGGAAGTGATTTTTAGCTTAGATTGTTTGCATAGTTTTTGAATGATTTTAAAGGCTACTTGAGGGAGGAGGATAAAATGTTTAAGACATGAGTGAAGAGCCATGTGGCCACTAGAGTGGGGTTCTCTAAAGCCAGGTTGCCTTCTTACCTTCTAGATAGAATTAGGATTTCAATTCAGTTAAGAATCAAATTTCCATTTTATGCATAGATATAAAGATAATAAGGGTAGGTTTGTCAACTCTAAAGATTCAAAAACAACCCCCCCCCCCACTAATCCAACTGACATTGGCGCAGGAAAAATTCCACCAAGAGAAAACTCAAGGGGAGCCAGCGAGGCTCTAGAAGAAGAACCTAAAATGGAAGAATTAGTATTGGGGAGGGCATAACGTGAATCTGATGAACGTTTAGGAGACACAGAAAATCCGGTTTCTGAACCATCTATTAGTGGAATGGTAGAAGAAGAAGGAAATGTAGCCATTGAGACTGATACCTTTGGGTTTCCAATCTTGGATATTTCCAGAAACATCAGCATGAAAAATATCCCATTACCCACTTTCAGAGGTATGTCAACTGAAGATCCATATTTATTTTTATTCGAGTTTGACATATTATGTAGAAGCTATAACTACTAAGATGATGCCAAAAAACTTAAGCTCTTTCCTGCTACAATGAAAGATTCATCCTTAAGATGGTTCATGAGCTTAGGAGAAAATACAATTCTCTCTTGGGATCACATGAAAGACACATTTTAACGGAAATACCAAGACTATTGTAAGGATAATGCTAAAAATGACATTTTTAAAATGTAGCAAACAGAAGATGAAAGCCCTAAAGACTACTTAGAAAGGTTCTTATACAACTATCATAAATCAAAACTATTCACCACAGACCCATCTGTAGTAAGAACTGTATTCTTGAAAGGTCTTAGAGATGACTGCATAGAAGTTTTAAACTTGTTGAGTTCAGGAGATGTACACCAAAATCCTTTTGCAAAGATTGCAAATTACTGTAGAAGATACTCAAGAGGACAAGCTAAAATAGGCAAAGGAACAAGAGTTTCTTTTAGCAGAAATACAAAACAAAGCTCATGGACTATCACTAGAACTGAGTTAGGAAACTTATTGGAGAACTTTAAAACAAACATCTTGAGCACAATCAATAACCAGTTAGATACTCTAAAATTGAAAAAGAAAAAAGAATAAGAGGCTACTTTAGCAATATTTTGTCATAGATTTCGAAAGAAGCATAGTGAGAAGGAATGCCCATTAAATGTCATAGAAATCTATGGCCTATGTACACTAGAACACCCCACATTTGAGGATCCAACTTTGCTTGAGCTACAAGCCATGTATAGGGGAGGAGGAGTCTCACAAGAACAACCATACCCTTCCAGAAGACCTTGGAGAGCCCAAAACCCCAATACATTTTATGACCCTAATGCATAGTATCAACAACAACAATGGGGTCCTTCCCCAATGACCTATCCACAATGGACACATCAGCAAGCTCAAACTCAACCTTGGCAACAAGGTTGCAGGGGTCTGTGTATGGAAATCCCTCTTACCCTACATATCCATAGTATCCTACAAACATTTCCCAATTACTACCTAGATTCAACCCACCAAAGATGCAAGATTTACTCCCACCTCCTATACAACAACAATTTACAACCTCCTTGAACCCTAACCAATAGCAACAAGTAGCTATAAATGCCAATCAACAACCACAAAACTAAGCTGCCCACAACCCTCCGAGACCAAGAACAATTCTTGCCCAGCCAATCCCTAACCCCAATAATCGACCCACCCACTCAGTGCAAAATATAGAAGTTCAAATCTTTCCCACCTATGAAATTCAACTACGATCAGGGAAATATGTAAACCAATCAAATCCTACAGTAATAATTCAGGAAGAAAATGATAATCATTATGAGGAAGAAAACACTAAAACCACCCCTACAGAAGAAGAGACTTCCCCTCCTATTCCAATCACTTCTCAGTCTGTACGATTACCTCACCAAGTTAATCTTCCACCCTACCCCGAAAGACTATTAGTGAAGAAATCTGACCCACCCTTGCACAAATATATAGAGGATGAATTACGAAATGTATGTATAAAAATACCTTTGTTGCAAGCCATTAAGGATATCGCCATATATGCCAAAATCATAAGGGAACTTTGCATTAAGAAACCAAGAAGGAAGAAGAAGGAACCTCCCCTTGTTCAGGTGGTGGGACAATTATCTGAATTTATTTCCGAAATTCCATACAAATATAATGACCCTGGAAACCTAGTAGTCACTGTTGAAATTAATGGTATTTCTTTACCAAACACACTCATTGATTTGGGTGCAACAATTAATGTAATTCCTTTTGACACTATGAAAAATCTCCAAATCAACCAATTAAGAGCAACCCAAACCATGATAGAGTTGGCAGATAAGTCAGTCATTAGCCCTGCAAGAAGTCTAGATGATGTCACAGTCACTCTAGCTTCTTGGGAATATCCAATAGACTTTTTAGTCATCTATTCTAAATAATCCTCCAAACCATGACACCTTGTGGTTCTTGGCCATCCTTGGCTGGCCACAACAGACGCCTTTATCAGCTATCGGTCTGGTGAGATGACTATATCCAATGGCACACATAGCTAAAAAATTGTTCTCTTCCCTCCTGCCCAATCGGCACAGGAAATGCCTGTTTGGCTAGAAAACCCTTATGGAGAGGAAGATTTCATAAGACCCCTGTTAACACTTGAACAAGTAAGAGGAATGCAAGAACAATTGGACGAACAAGTCTTAAGTTTATTTTTGGATGATACAAATTGCATTGAATACCCGAGGTCTTTTGCAGAATTGTCACACATTTTCAGTTCCGAATTTCAACAAACTTGGCACCCTGATATCACTCAATTATATACTTTATCATTAGCTTCCTCAGAAAAGGAAGAAAGTACTGAACTTGTTGAGATTAGCCCAGGAAAACCTTTGTATATAAACTCCAGTTTAGAACCAGAACAAAAGACGCAAGTAATTGAAACGCTCCAAAGACAATTTGATGCCTTTGTATGGGATTATGCAGACATGAAAAGCATTCACCCTGACACATGCACACATCATATCTACACTAATGACCAAATCAGACCAGTTAGACAGCCTCAACGAAGGATGAATCCATCCCTTAAAGATATTGTAAAAGAGGAATTGCAAAAACTCCTTCAAACCAATCTCATATACCTCATTTTAGATAGTCAATGGGTGTCTCCACTTGTCATAGTTCCCAAGAAAAATGGTAAGTGGAGAATATGTGTAGACTTCTGGGAGTCGAACAAAGCCACCCATAGGGATTATTTTCCCTTACCATTTATTGATCAGGTGTTGGATACCTTGTCTAGAAAGAAGTATTTTTCGTTCCTGGATGGGTTTATTGGTTATAACCAAATACAAATAGTACCCGAAGACCAGGAGAAGACCACTTTCACCTGCCCATGGGGAACCTATTCTTATAGGGTGCTTCCTTTTGGACTTTGTAATGTCCCAACCACTTTTCAAAGGGATGTCCTAGCCATTTTCTCTAACTTGACCAATGATTGTGTGGAAGTCTACATGGATGACTTTACAGTCCATGGAAAAGACTTCCAAGAAGCTTTGACCAGTCTAGAAAAAGTCTTGATTAGGTGTAATGAAACTAATCTTTCCCTAAATAATGAAAATTAAAAAATGATGCTCACTGAAGGTATTGTTTTGGGACATCAAATCTCTGGTTCTGGAATGAGAGTTGATTCGACAAAGATTCATATTATCACACAAATCAGAATACCTTCCTCACAAAAGGAAGTTCACAGCTTTTTAGGGCATGCTGGCTACTATAGAATATTCATTCTAAATTTTACAAGCCTAGCTACCCCTTTATTCAAGTTATTATCTAAAGAAGCCAAATTTAAGTGGGATGATAAATGCCAAATATCTTTTGAGATTCTAACACAGAAATTGTCAACTACCCTTTTATTAAGAGGGCCAAATTGGTCCCTTCCTTTTCATATCTATACCGATGCCTCAGACACATCCCTTGGGGCAGTTCTTGGACAAAGGGAAAATCAAATGCCCTATGCTATTTACCTTGTCAGTAAAAATCTGTCTCCAAGTGAAGTTAATTATATAGTCATAGAAAAAGAATTGCTAGATGCGGTCCATGCTATCAATAAATTTAGACACTATATTACAGGATATCAAGATTTTGTACACACTGATCATTCAACCATCAAATTCCTAATGAACAAACCTGTAACAAATCCTAGAGTTACAAGATGGTTTCTATTATTAAAAGAGTTTAATATCAACATTATTGATAGACCTGGTAAGGATAATCTTGTGGCTGATTTCTTATCTATAATGATTCATCTGGGAGATAACACACCAATAGATGATAACTTTACTAATGAAAATTTGTTTGTTATTTCTACATTCACTCCTTGGTATGCATATGTAGCTAACTATCTTGTGACAGGGAAGATGCCTCAGAAATTGTCTCCTAGAGAAAAACAAAAGGTAATTCAGCTAAGTGCAAACTACATGTGGCACGATGATAACCTCTACAAAACATGACCAGATTTGGTAATCAGGAGATGTGCAAGGGAAGATGAAATTCATGATATTTTGCAAGCCTATCATGATGGTCCCTGTGGAGGACACTTTGCAGACAAGAGGACTGTTTATAAAGTTCTGCAATCTAGTTATTACTAGCCTCATATTTTCAGAGATGTTAAAACCTATGTATCCAATTGTGATGAATGCCAACAAATGGATAAACCTACTGCACGAGACCAAATTCCACTTCAAGCCCAAGTAGTTATTGAGCCTTTTGAGAAATGGGCATTAGATTTTGTAGGGCCCATTAACCCTGCATCTAAAAAGAAAAAGTATATACTTTTATGCACTGACTATGTGACTAAGTGTGTTGAAGCAAAAGCTTTACTAGTTGCAAGTGAACAATCAGTGGTAGATTTCCTTTTTAATGACATTTTTACTAGATTTGGTGTACCTCGAGAAATTGTGATTGATCAGGGAACTCAATTTATCTCTCGTCTAGTCAAGAATGTTACAGAACAGTACCAAATCAAACATAGGAAATCTACACCCTACCATCCACAGACAAATGGACAAGTAGAATCTACCAACAAAGTCATTGAGTCCATTCTTACCAAAACAATACAGCTACACCACAAGGATTGGGCTGACAGATTACTAGAATCCTTATGGGATTATAGAATCACTTGGAGGAATACAACAGGACATACACCCTATGAGTTGGTGTATGGGAAGTAGGTGCTTCTTCCCATAGAATTCCAGATCAAAACCTTCAGGATTGTAGTACAAGTTGGCATGAACTTGGATAAATCCCAGCAACAAAGACTCTTGCAGCTTAATGAGTTGGACGAAATCAGGCAGGAAGCACTTTAAAGAACCACCCTCATTCAAGAGCAAAGAACAAAATGGCATGAAAAGTATCTCAAAAAGAAAAAATTTCAACAAGGAGATTGGGCCCTATTGTATGACAGCAGATTCAAGAACTTCAAAGGTAAGTTAACTACTCGTTGGATGGGACCTTACGAAATTGACACTATTTATGATAATGGTTCAATCAGGATAAAGACAATTGATGAACAATAGACACCACTACTTTTGAATGGTTACTGTTTGAGAATTTATAACAAACCCCTGTCACATGAGGAATTTTTGACTCGTATACTACAGAATTCAGATATACAGGTGATCAGTAAGGAAGGAGACCTTCCTACTGATCCACATTGATTGATTGGTTTATTAGAAACTTTTGTACATAGGTGTGGACTAAGTTTTGTTTATAAGCTAAAGGTAACAAGGGATTCTTACCTCCTTTTGTTTTTCTTTCACATTTTATCTTTGTAAGTAGATTTCTATTTATTTGATCCTTCATGAACTTGCTAAACATCAGTTTGTAGGCATCAACAATACTTTGTTCTGATCTAGTACCAACAATATAGCTTCAATACCAAAAATCTTGTTCTAGTCCGGTACCAGCAGTCCTGTGCTGATCCGGTACCAGAAGTCTTTCCTTATACGGTACTATCAGGACACATCACCTAATTGACAAGGAATGTTGTGCATATTTCAAATTATTATGTCAATTAATATGAAGTATGAATCCATGCAACAACCACTTAAGTTGGAACCAATAAGTCGAATGCAACATCAAATGGCACCCCTTGTGAAGCAATAGTTTCTTTTGGTTTTGTTGCTGACTAAAGGGAAGTATCTTTAAATTCTTTTGGTTCTGTTGCTAGCTAGAAGGAAGTATTTTAATTTCTTTTGGTTCTGTTGCTAGCTAGAAGGAAGTATTTTGATTTCTTTTGGTTCTGTTACTTGACAATGAAGACACAATCTTTACCTATCATTGTTAAAAGAACCATGCATAATCTGCTTCAAAGACTAGAAATTGCCTTTATCCAGTATTTCAACATGATTAAAGGGACAAAAAAATATATTAGCCTACGAGTAACTATCTCATCCTAACTAGACTTCAATAGTATTCATTGGATTATCTTTACTAAAGAGTAACATATGAGTATATGAACACTCTCTATCATGGGCATACTAGGAAAAATTTTATGGAAGAGGATGTATCAGTACCCTAAAGAAACTTTAGGTCATTCTCTTATGGACAAACTCAAACAAAATTATACATCTGGATCACTCTAAAGAAATAATATGCATACAAAGTTTATTTTTCCTTGAGACAAATCTTTAAAAGACATTCAAATAAGAGAATATACCTTCCAACCCAATACCATCACAGCCTGTAAAAAGGTTTTCAGACAAGCCTCCCCTATCACCGTGCAAAGCACTCTTTAATAAAAACCAAAATAGGTGACTATGGACAAGAAGCCTCTAATGGAAAAAGGGTTTAAGAGACTAACCTGCCAGGATACTGAATAGGTTTGCTGGCAGCGAGTACCGGTCTGTGGTATGACTAGGCAAACCCATCAGGGTACTGAACAGGCCTGTTGGCAATGGGGCATTCTTCCTGGGGAAGGGATCTCTCACTAATTATCATGACTACCCCACTGAAGTACTGAACAGGCTTGCTGGTAGTGGGTTTTGGTTGAGAAATGTCTCATCTATACTTGTCTGATTGAAAAATTCACTTTTGTCATCTAAAAATGAACACTATAAGCAAAGGTCACTGTTGACATTTATGAGATACAAACTCCATATTAACAAGAAACATAATTACTACAAGCAAATGTCCATTTGAGAATTAACCTAAGTCAACTTTACCGGTCTAACATCTAAATCCTACACTACCTAAGAAGGAAACTTCTTAAGAGTGGAGCCCTAACTAGGGAGTCTAATCTACTTATACTGTGAAATTTATCTATAACATCTAATGATAGTAAATCTCTGAAGCAAGTTAGGTTGGATTTGTTCTTCTAGCAAACATATAAAAACCTCCTTGTTTTCATTGTTGAATGCTACCTTTGTCAATAAGTCATCAAAAGAAAGGCAATTTCAATTTTTAGGCATGTGATCATATGCTATGTGATAAATGTACTTCTGGAATTTGATTTGATTTCTTTTCTCTTATCATCTTTTCTCCATTATGATACAGAGTGTTGAATCTTCTTGTATAAGGATATGCAACATCCTTGGCATAGGGGAAGGTTAAAGATCTCCTTCAGAACTCTTTTTCAGACTCAAATCTCACCTTCAAAAACCAACATGATCACCCTACGACCCTGCAGAACCAAACACAAAAAAAAAGAAAAAAGAAGAAGAAGAAGATATGCACAGAATAAAGAAGTACATGAAATTCCAGTACCAAACTTCCAGAAAACTCCATCCTAAAAAGATGTATTCTGAAAATCTACAAGCTTCAAAGGCAGTCGCATATGCTATGGGTACTGATCATACAAAGGTAAAAGAAAAGGTAACATGGTATTTATTTTCCTTTGCTTATATAACTACAATAGGTATGAAAATATATACTAGATCTTATGACCTTAGTATTAAAACCATGCACCTATCCCTCATACCCATATGCCTAACCTTAATCAATCCTCTCATAAGTGATCGAAAATGGTTGAGGGAAAAATCACATCAAAGCATGAACATGAAGCATGTCTAGTAATGATAGGCCACGAACGTACTTCATCCTTAAGCAAATCACGAACTTATCTTGTTTCATGAGCCATGATCCAACATCAAATTCACCACTCACAAGTCCAATCACCTATCCCAAAATGATGCTTTGACACCCAACGTCTTGTCCTTATCATTACACTAATGAGTAGAAATGAGATGGCTTATCTGGGTGGCGAAGCTATCCAGATAAGCCTCATCTGGTCTTAAATTTTCCTTGCATCATCCTTACTTAGACTTACCATTTGCATTATCCACGCCATCACCATATTTCCCCTGCCATTACCTTTCTCCAGTTCCAAGCCTACCCCTCTCTGCAATCTTCGGTACCAAGCCCTTACCCTCATCAGATAACTAAATCCTTGTGCTACAGCCCAATTTTTCTCACAATTTATAAAGATGGTTATAAGTAGACATGAATCGATCTTCCAAATTTATAGAGAGACCGAGGAGTTCCAACTGTGTAGAGAGAAGTATGCTAGATTGGGATGGATGCCATTTTTGGAGAAATTCATAGGCTGGCACAAGAAGATATCTCACACATTTATTTAGGGTTACGATGGAGAGATTACACATATAGGTAATATGTAGCTAACAATCAATGAAGCAACCTTAAGGGAGGTCACGAGATTACCTAACAGAGGAGCCAAGTATTTCAAAGGAATAGGAATCAACAAGGAAATGTGCCAACGATTTTTGAAAGAAGACCATCAACACCCTGATTGGAAAAAGGGGATCCCTAGGAACTATATCAAAGAAGAGTATCATCCAATGCTTGCTAGTCTTCAACAGTTCCTTACTTGTGAGGGAAGGTATGTTGTAACCTTCATATATCATCTTAGGCTTCTATTACACTTTGAAGGTGGCCCTAAAATTGATTTCTCATATTTTTTATGGATGAGTCTGAACAAGATGGTAAGAGGTGTCAAATCCCTATCCAAAACTGAAAAAACTAGCATTTACCATCAAGGTCTTATTAAGATGTTGGTTTTACATGAAATCAGGAAGAAAAGGATTAGCTGGAAAATCCTCATCACTCAACACCTTCCCGCAGAAAACAAACATGTAGAAGAAGCCCAACTTACTCTAGAGAAAGATAAGGAACCTCAAAAGAAAAAGGGCAAGAAAGATAAGGCAACTCCATCATCATCCAAAATAGTGAGCCAAAACGAAAAAGCAAGTAAACAAGCAAGGCCCTCTTCCACAGTCAATAAGACTTTTAAAAGTCAAGAATCAAAAGGTAGAACCAAACTAGTAGAGGAGACTTCAATGGTATCACTTGAGGAGAAGGGTCATTAGACAAAGGCTGTAAGGAAAAGGAAGAATAGTTCATAAAATAAAAGTGAACAGTCTATAGAAAAATCCCTTGTAACCATTTCACAAATGGAAAAGAAGAAAACAAAGCCTCTAATGATCCGAAATCAGATCCAGAAGCCTGACAGGGCTTGAAAAATGCTCAAAAATGAAAGTGCTCAGAATGTGACGAAACCAGTTCCATTGCGTCCCTCTCGTCTTCCTAATTTTGGCGGTATATTTACTTCGTCAAACAGGCTCCGTATGAGCAAGATATCACATTCTGTCCGAAAAGCCAAACAGGTAAAAAATGGGATGACTGTATAGTCCGTATAGTCCACATGTCATGCTGACTGTGTAGACCATATGGTCCATACAGGTGACATGGAAGCTCCAGCAGATCACACGTGGCAACCTCGGGTGACGACACGTGGTAGAACGTGGAAGGTTGACTGGCGTACAGATGGACCAATGCAGAGGTGACATGTGTCACCACTGTAAGGGTGACACATGGCACGGATGATGTCAGCAGCTGACGTACAGGTTGACATGGCAAATGTACGGTGGTAGGCACATGGGCCAATCAGCAGTTGACACATGGCATGATGTGGTTAGTTGTAGAGGTGCCACGTGGCCCAGTCATGGGCTGCCACGTGGCACCCCTTTATTGGTTTATGGTTTTTATGTAAAACTAATGGAGTCTGTGGGGTTGAACCCCTGGACCTCCCTCCACACAACGCATTCGCAAAGATCGTCCGACCAGCAGACTATCAATTGTGCCTTGTTATATATACAAATTCATATATATTTAAGTTTAAAGTTTGTAACTGTTGGCGGGGGGTCAGGCCGGGGCTTAGCCCCGACCCGTGATCGTTTGGATGGTATATGATCATGCCATATATATTATATAGCCTGACAGATTGTGCACACATGGGATTTTAAAACCTAGCCCTTGGTTCTTTGAAATGCGCCATGTGCCCATGCCCGGAACGTGGGAAGTTAAACGGTTAAAGTTTTAAAGCCCGAGGTCATACCACGACTCGCCATGTGCCCAGGTGCTAGGCGGTTAGGGGCTGGCGCGCCCTTAACCGTCCTACAATTTGCACTATTGGTGCAGTTGCACTTGGTGTTGGGTTTTCATGTTATTTATTGCGTGTGTGATAGGTTCAATTTACAAGGGTGCATTTTGTAGATGCAAAGACAGCTAGCTTGAAGGGAAAGACTTCCAGGAGGCCTAGCTTCTTCGTTTTTCGATCGTTTGAGGTGCCAAAAGAGCCCAGATAGGGGTTTTTGGACACTCTGAAGCCATAGGAGCAGTCAGAACAGAGTTATATGGAAGGGAAACCAATACAAAGCCATTTTTATGTAGAGAAGATTTTGAGGAGGAGACGTTGTTGGACCATTTATGGGAGCTCCGGACGTCCACTTTGCATGCCATTTTCTTTGCAGGGTTCTGGAGATCTGGAAGAACATGACCAGATCAGTCTTGTAGCCATTTGGCATTGTAGCGATGTACTTTTGATCTTTTGAGCAGAAATAAAGAAGCCTCCCCCATAGAGACAAAGGCCCACAGACGTAGGCAAAGTTGTGCCAAACTCCGTTATCAATCTGCGTGTTATGGTTTGTTGTCTATTATTTCATTTCAGATCTACATATATGTATATGGCTGTCATAATTATTTTTTTTTTCCTCATTCTTTCACTAAGTTTTCTCAAATGGTTAATTAACACATGCAAAATTAAAACTCAACCATAAGTCATTAAAACATCCTACGGATCAAGTGGTATTAGAGCTACTTGACGTTTGGATTTGAGTTTTGCATGTTAACCAGGGAAAAGCTACAACGTGGTGAAGGTGAGCTTGTTGCAGAGAATCCATTAATTGGATTGAGAAAAAGGGCTTCTCACAGCGAGAACATGGCATCGGAAAAAGGGATTTCTCAAGATGGGAAAGAGTTCCGGAAAACATTCCTTGCTATGTCGAAGATGGTGAAAGTCTTGTACGAAGATTACTTGGAATGAAAGCGACCAGTTTTGGGTGATTCTTCAAAGTAAAAAGGTGAAGAGGAAGAGGACCATCCTTAGATTCCTCCTTCACCTCCATCAACACCTCCTTCTCCTTCTTCTTCTTCAAGTTCAAGTTATAAATCTAGTGGAAAGAAAA
>CBVK0100286679.1:0-22294 GCA_900067695.1 Picea abies
GCTCTTCCGATCTCACTTTACTATGTGTCATTGGTACAACTTTGCGGAATCTTAAAATACCTAGGAAACTAACATTTGTACATGTGGGTCCTTACCAAGCCTTTAACTCCCTATTATGATTTAATCTAAGAAAGATTTGAAACTATCCTAGATTGTGGACATGTGGGCATGTATGGGCCCATTACAAAACCTTTAAACTTCCCTAGTGATTTGATCTAAGAAAGTATATTTCAACACTATCCTATCTTTGTAGCATGTGGGCATGTATGGGCCCTTACAATTTTAATATGTGTTTGAAAAATAAACTAAGAGGAGTCCCAAGGGGGGTTGTTGTCCTCTCCTAAAGATTTTGTCTTTTTAAGGGAGATGAAATTTTCCTTACATCTCTTTCTGATTCTCAAGATCACTTTTGGGCACGAGAGAAGAGTATACTCAACGATTGATATCCAATTTCTGATCCCAATGCAATTTTTATATGTCATGTAGAATGATTCCAACTTAACTTTAGTCAAAGAAAGCTATCCATGTGGAAAAAAGAAAACAAAAAGAGGAAAAATAATGATTTTAACCCCTAAGTGCCTATGTTTTGACTAATCCATTTATATGGAGAGGGAATTTAAGTGTGGTACAGATTACAATGTGCATGGAATCAATTTTAAGAAGGCTATGGTCCCTCCACAGATCACAAAAAACCTTACAATGTGTAATTTTCTGAGAAAATGCACAGATCTCGGAGTAGATAGAGGCGCATGTGGCACCAATGTGCAGGCTAAAAGTGACCTTTTGGTGCAGGTGCACAGGATGTGCTGAGAAGTACAGTGGGTTTGGCACACGTGTGCTAAAGACGCGCCTGTGGGTTAAAAAACTCATGCACGTCTGTCACACAGTCATGAAGAAAATTATGGATGAAATTCTCTTAGCTTAGCTTTGAATTTGGCTTTCTATTGGTCATCTTGGGCCGGTTATGGTTCATGTAGGTTAAAGAAACAAAAGGAAGAGCTAAAATAACCCAAATGGGGGAGGAAATTGATACTTTTCCCTAGCGGAGTCGCCAATCTATTGCATCTCCTTCGTCACCTAAATGAGAAAAATGAAGATGATTACAAGCCCAGTTGGGTTAGCTAGGAAATACAACAGTGAATGCAAGAGTTAGAAACATCAATCATATAACATAAACAAAATACTAAGATAAGAACAATAAAAGAAAATAAACTAGAGTGCATAAGGACATTAGAACAAGAAACAAACAACATTCATGACACTAATGGAAAGGATTGTATTAGTGGAAAGTAAACACCAAAGAGAAAGGGAGAATTTGGGTCCCCTCTTCCTCCAAGGGAGGGCTCTTGAACCCCCAAATATTGAGCTCTTCTTGCAACTTGCAAACTTGAAGGAAATGGTGAAGAAATCCCAAGTTCATTCACTCAAGAGATGATGTGAATGACTCAATGAAATGGTGCTTGTATGATCTTGACAAGGAAAGAGGATCCTCCAAGAGAATATAGGCAGCATAACAATACAAATGAATTCCTTGAAAATATAGTGCACCCATGGCCTCCCTTTATAGCATAGCTTTGAGGCATTATTCAACCAGTTTTTAGTGTGAACAAGGGGCCCTTTAGGGCACCCTTAGGTCTTTGACCATCCCCCTAGTTGGATTCAGCCTAGATTTGGGTGTCAAATCGACTTGGAAGTTGAACCAGAAGTGGGTGGAAGGCTGAAAAATATCCTAAATGCTCCATTCTACGGGGTGCACAGTTTTTTGCGTCCACGGTCGTGCATCGTGCGTTTGTGTGTTTTTCTGGCGTTTCTAGATGGTGCATGTGCGCGCGCTCCCCATGTAGTCATAATGCATGATGATTTTGGAACTGGTTGTATAGTTTTGGACCTTTTGGAAATGCATTTTGTAGTCCATGGATGAAATAATAGATGTTTGATGATGTTGGATTCCTGTAACCATTTGCGGATGAAATTTCAGTGATAACAGATATACCCCAACATGTGCAAGACAAAGGAAAATAAGCTTCCTCCTCTTCTTCTCCCTCCAATGATTCCTCAAAATCAATCTCTTCCCGCATTCATTTAAAGGATGATTGTTCCCATGTGATCAACGAGATACAACCTCAAGGGTCTAATCAGCCATGGGCTACTTCTGATAAGTCTAAGGGAAACAACACTGAAAAAACAAAATTTCCTCACAAAGCATAAAATATGGTTTTTATATTATGTTTTGATGATTTCAGTTGATGAAGACAATGCTTAGTGGTTTTCAGTATTTTTGGACAACAAGCTATGTTTTGGTATTTTGTGGATAATTCAAACATATATATTCTTTTTGGATATGATATAAATTATTTCTGATATTTAAAATATCCAGTTTGGAAGATATTAAAGGGAGTTACAAGGGTGGCATATGGTTAAAACGATTATTTTGTTTGTATTATATTTCATGAGTTAAAAGGAAAAAATGACAAGAGTCACAAGGGGTCCCACCTACCTAGTTATTATTAATTAAGACACTTAACTATATTATTACTATTTATTTCTCCTAAACTAATCAGTTAAGATAAATCAACTTAAATAAATAAAGTATTTGAACTACTTCAACTTATTTGGAAAGAATAAAAGCTGAATGAGAAGAAGAGACAATGGGAATAGAAGGAGAAAGAAAGACTAAGGTTTTCTCTTTGGTTGCATGAGATAGTTTCAGTTTTCATTCATTTTTGAGTTTATTCAAAACCTAATTCTCTTTTTGACAACATGGTCTTATTGTAGACAACAAGGTTCAAGACTGAACCAAACTTTTAAGATGCTTGTTTTAGAGGTGTTGATCCATCCTTGATATTCTATGTATTCTTTTATGTTTGTAATTAAGTTTCATGGTTGATAAAGGATATATTGCAGAGTCAAATTGGCAGCAGTTTGTGGCAAGATGATCCAGATTATTAATTTCAGTTTCACTTTACTGTTCGATTCTTTTTGTATGGTGTTCATTGAAGATATCTAAATCATACTTTGATCCATGCCCTCACAGGGGTTTTTTAAAGAGAAAATACTTTTGATATCTCAGAGTGAAATAAAATCAGATTGTTTTAATGTATCATACATGTGTAGTTGTTACTTGGTTACAATTCTCTTTTTGATCTCCATTTTTACTTAATCACAAATCTGTGTATATTCCAGAAGATTTTCTTATTTTATCTTTTGCAACATATTTAAACTATAAATCAGCCTCAATCCTTGTAATTAATACTTGCGGATTGAGGGAATATTTTGAGGATATAAACCCCCAGGTGACATTCCCAACTATCTTGTCCTAGCCATGCAAGATCTAAAAAGGATTGAGTAGGGTAATTCATACATTTTCCTCAACAAGTTGATCTCCCTTGCAAATCTTACAAGGGAACTTAGGCTTATGTCCTATCCGTCTAGGTTTCTCAATAGAATCAATGCCCCCAGCATGACTAGAAGTGGTGGGTTGCTCATCTCCAACATGATTTGTAGAGGTTCATGATTGGTAAATAACAAGACTCATAGAGGCTACATACCTATCACCAATATGACTAGCAGTGACTGGAATCTCTCCCCGGACATGACTTGCGCAGGCTAGGAGCTTTCCCCCAGCATGACTTATAGAGGCTAGGTGTTTTTCTTCAACATGACTTGCAGAGGTTGACAACCTATCTCCAACATGACACACAGAGGTTGGTGATTTATTCTTCATATTCCTCCTCTTTCTATTTCATTTAGACTTCCGGTTACTAGTAGTTATACATTCACCAGAGAAGGAAAAAGGAGGAAGAGAAGACTTTGTTGATGAAGGAACATCAACATGATTCCCATGACATAAGGTCATTTGGAATGGTCATCAACATGATTACTTTGTTGAGGGTCAAGAGAATTCAGGTCATTTGGAATGGTACCCAACCAAAATGGTAGTCTCGGATTCAACCCAAGAATGTTCAAAGTGGCCATCAAAGGGACACCAACGTTTCCAAAGAAAGGAAAAACACAAGAATCCCCTTGTGAAGGAGTTCCTTGGTTGGTATCATCAGTAAATTTGGCCATGAAGATATTATGCATAGGTTCTTTCCTTATAGGATCATTCAAGTCTGGAAAAGTCTCACACACTAACCCTGGTAAATTAGTGGTATATAAATATACACCTATAAGGAGGCAGCTCCACGTTTCTAAGAGGAAGACCCAAAAGTCTTCACGATTGAAAAAGTGGGTGGGCTACCACCTTATATCAGAGACCCAAAGCAATGACTGACTAACGCACTTTGGAAAACTAGAGAGCACAAATCACACCACTAAAACCTCCCTAAATATAAATCAAGAAAAAGGTATGAAGAAAAATTACACCAACCAACACTAGAGAAACTTACTTGTGCAAGTGTAACTTGAACACGGAAACATGGAAACAAGATATAAAGAAAGCAAATAGCAACTAAGAATGAGAAAAAAAATAAACCAACATAAACAAGTGATGCATGAGATTGAAAAAATGAAACGGTTACCCAATAGAACTGAATCTTCAAATTGAGTGCAACAAGAGGAGAAATATGGGACAATGAATCCCCTATTCCTCCTAAGGGAGGGTCCTTTGATCCCTAAAAAAACTAGAGCTATCACTCTCCAATGGTGAGTTTACAATGGTGAAAAATACCCAAAGCTTATCCTCACAAGAGGTGTCAAGCTCTCTCAATGCTACACTAGCTCAAAACTAATGGCTCAAGGGAAAGATGGCTTTTTCCAAGATAATTACGAACAACATAACAATGTTATGGATTCTTCATCTTTTTTGCATACAATGATCCTCTATTTATAGGAGGATGGCAAAATATTTTTCAACTATTTACAATTGTGAATGGGATGCCTTTGGAGGTACCTCCCATCCCTTTCATTGATCCCAAGGAGAAAGTTTAGGGATATTTTGGGGTATGGTCGAGATCTACTTCATCCGAGAAGTGGTTGAGGCCTGACCAAAATCATCAATGCATCATTTTCGCATCTGCATGGGTTTCCTGATTGTCATTCACAAAGACCTCACACTGTGTGTGTCGTACACCATTTTAGCTCACATGGATGTGCACACGCTAATTTTGTTGTATGTCAATGGAAATTCAGAATCTTGTTTGCATGGTTTTGTGGGTATCTTGCCAATTTGAATTTGATCCTTCCATAATTATTGGTAGTATGTTGTGTTGGGTTTTTCGTCCATTGTCTGTATTTATCTAATCAATTTTTTGGTGATAACAATTGTGTCTTGGGTTTTGAGTCATTGTGGAGAAATACCTGCCTCCTCCCCGATCTCTCCATATTTTGAATCTACCACCACAATTGGATCCTTTACCAAATCTTCCTCCTAAAATATGTAGAGTTAATAAGTGTGGTACATATATCTCCACCTCCTAGACTTGTGATTTTCCTACCATGAGTACTGAGTCAGATATGAATGTCTCAAGAATCCCTTCCACTCCAGTGTCCACTATGATTAGCAGGGCCCCCTTGACTCCCTCATCGTCAATTATTTGGATTCCAAAGGCTCCCTCACCTAATGCTACCAAAACCACGATCTCTTTTCAACCAATGGGAATGAATCATTTTTTATTCCTTAGAGATATTCCAAATCATACTACTTATTCAATGCCTTTAGCCACTAATCCTTTCTCTTTTGGTATGCTAGACATGACTTTGCACTTCTCATCCTCTGTTTTGATGTCTCACATAAATCCTAGTTTTGGGTCTGGGGGAATGATGCCTCCTTATGTTAATTTCTCATTTGGTGGGGGTCATATCCCTCAACCAAATCCTACAATAGTAATTTGGAATCCTCCTTCTTCTAGACCCAATCCTAGACACAATTTTCCAGAATGGAATCCACAAATGGGCGAGACTTCTACCTCTTATATCGCATCCATCTATCCTTCTTCCATGATGTTGGTTCCTACGAATGATTTTCTAATGGAAAACCCCCCTCTAACCTTTGGTATTTCATTCAAAGGGAGTCAGTTTTATAGTATGGGAAACCCCTCGCATGAAGTTCCTTCATCTAGGGGAAACATATATCCTCACATGAGTACCCCACATCATGTCACTTTCTCCTCACAAGCAGCTTCCTTGGTGATGATTCCCTTACAAAATTTTCTTAATTAGTTGGGAGGAGGATACTACCCTACCAAATAGGGCCATGGTATATACTAGAACCCTTATTGGAACTAGTATTTCTTGGGAGCATGGGATCATATGCCGCAACCCCGGATCCCTTTTCTATCCATGTTAAATCTTCCATATTTGTCAAAATTAATGAATGAACCAGTGTATCATGATCCATCATGGCCCCCCATCCCTACCAATATTCCCTCTGACATTCCAAAGTTTGAGGGAAATACTGGTGAGGACTCGTGTGATCATGTGACTACCTTTCACCTATGATTCTCATCTAACTCCCTTAATGAAGATTCTATTCGTTTGAGGCTATTTCAACACACCCTTATGGGGATTTCCATGAAGTAGTATATCGAGCTACCTGGGGAACCTACATAAATTTCAATCATATGGTCTTGGTATTTCTCAACCACTTCCAATTTTTGTTTCATTATGATGCCAACATAGAAATTTTATCGAATTTTCCTCAAGATAAATCCACCCACATCTCCGAGCATATCCAAGAGTGGCATAGACATAAGAGGTTGATTAAATCCTACATTTCTCCATAGTTTCTATTGGAATGGTTCCTCAAGTATTTATTGCCTTACATTTTGAAGGATGTTTCCAAATCCATAGTGACATCTGAGGAAGAAGCCATCTTCAAATCCCAGTAGTTGGACCTTATATATGCTCAATCTGGGATGCTTTACAAAATTATCCCTGACGTGTTGCGGTCAAATTACGATCCTAGAAAAAATACAAGGCCTCATGTCAATGGCATCATAGGCTCCAAAAATGCTAAGACTACATACCGCATGACAAACCAGCTGAAAGATTTGTCTCTTAACCAAACTGTAGCAGGAAAAGCTACGACTTCGTCCTCCACCACCCAATCGACAGATGTGCATTCTGTACAGTCGTCGTCGAACCCAAATGGTAACCAGCAACCCAGAGGGAACAAGAATAAAGGACGAGGTAATAATCGTAAGGGTGGGAAAAATAATGATAATAATAAAGCTAAGGATGATAATAATAATGATAAATCTAACAATAATGTTGGTGAGGGAAAGAAATAAAAGAGGAAGGCAAAGTTTCCCTGTAAACTTTGTAAATATGATCACCTTACCCACATGTGCCCCAAAATGGAGGAAGTCTCGAGGCTCATAGCGCATCCATCGGTTGTGCTGACTAACCCATTTCCACATAACCAAAATATGACCTCGGGGACATCCAACACCAAAAATGCATTGAGTGAGAGTCAAAACCCCTCGGCACATTATGGTGGCCATCTATGCGTCAATATGGTTAAATCTAAGATTAGTGTAGCCAATTGATCTTGCGATTATGGTGCTTTAAAACTATTTTAGGTCCAGAGCCTTCCCCTCCTCTGAAAACACCTTTGCATATTGATCTTAAGCATAAACCTTTGCCTCATATTCTAAAAGGAGTCCTTAAGCACTCTACCCACAATCCTAATGCCAGAGCTGCCTAAAATTACTCGATTGTCGATAATTTGGGCCAAACCCCATGTGTGATGTCATCTTTGAAGTTTCTCCAAATGTGTCCTACATAGAGGAATGCCTTATTATTTCCATTGGGAGCTCTAGACCCATGTGGCTCAAAGGTTATCAAGTTTTATGTCAAATATGTTAAGCCTCGCTTACCTTACCATGTGTCCTTTCAAATCCATGTGGAGTATATGAATTTTACCATCAAACGTACTGTAATTGATGAAGGTGCTTCGACATCCATGATGTCTTTATCTTGTTGGAAAGCCATTGGATCTCCACCCCTATCTCAATCCATGACCATGTTAACTACATTCGATGGACATTCTTTTAGACCCCATGGTATCCTTCCCACTTTCCCGATCCAGTTAGGTAGAAAGATCATGGAGGTCTAAGTCGATATGGTTGATGGTCTTCTTGATTACAATATTTTTCTAGGGCGTAATTGGACTTATGCTATGACAACCATTCTGTCATCAATTTTCTACATTCTATTATTTCCTCATGAAGGAAAGATTGTGACGATTGACCAATTTTCCTTTATGCATCCTAGTCCTACTGCATCGGTGGGGCCTTTGGTCCCCGTGATTGATAATTATCAGAAGGAAGCTGAGAATTTTTTTTTCGGGATGTATTCCTCCTCGATTGGTACTTTTGATTTCACGGCACCAATTTCATACATCAATGCCGTCTCTAGTGAGTCTTCATCATTGAAGAGGTCCATTCCTTTTCGTACTTCATATTTCAATGACCCTTGGACCCTACCTTCTCTGACTATGTCATATGAAGGTCATTCTCACATCGAGATGGCGATGTCATTTCATGTAGTAGAAATTGTGTATCAGGATATACAAGAAACTACTTATGACCCATATCCTTCCTCCTCATGAACGGATGAGGTGGATCCCATATTAGAGCCCATATGGTTCATACAATAATCGTGTTCACATGATTTTCTTAATGATACTTTACCCTTACATGAGGCCATCTTAGAGTCTATGTCTGGTCCTGATAGGCCTTGGGACAATATCCATCATCAATCTTATTTTCTCCCAGAGCTTGTGAGGATTGAACAGGATGAGTTTAGGTCCAAACTAAGTGAGATGGTCGATCACGTCATGGTTCCGTTAGATACGCATGGTATTTATGCTGAAGGAAACATGGTGAACATTTCTCCTAGTATTACGATCGACATCTCTTGAACTCATGGTAAAATAAAAAAAATGTATATATCAGTCTAGATTGTTCCCCTGAGGAAATTCGGATCTACATTGATCTCTTCAAATAATTACGAGATTTATTTTCCTAGTCGTACGAAGAGATGCCAGGGATTGACCCCAACATTTTCGAACATGAAAATAAAACTTATGTGAATTCTAAACCTATTCAACAAAATATTAGAGTTGTAAATCTTAGGAAGGTCCCTGCTATTAAGGAAGAGGTGGAGAAGTTTCTCAATGTTGGCTTCATCTACCTAGTTCCCTTGAATGAATGGGTGTACAACCCCATTCTTGTAGATATGAAGCAAGGAATTGTCTTCTTATGTATGTATTTTAGGGACCTGAACAAAGAATGTCCTAAAGATAACTTCCCCACTCCTTTTATTGACCAGATTCTTGATGAATGTGCGAGAAGCAAAGTCTTTTATTTTATGGATGAATTTTCAGGTTATAATCAAATTCAAATCAAACCTGAGGATCAAAAAAAGATGGTGTTTATTTGTCCTTGGGGTACCTTTGCATACTAGAAAATGCCTTTTGGTCTTAAAAATGTTGGAGCAACCTTTCAACATGCCATGACTTTTTCATTCCATGATCTTAAGAATATTGTCGAAGCTTATTTACATGATCTCGCTGCTCACTCTTATAAGAGGGTAGATCATTTGACTCACCTTCGACTAGTATTTGAAAGATTCCATTATTATCACATTCGGTTGAAAACTCACAAATGCATATTTTGCATTAGGTCTAGATGCCTTTTAGGATTCATAGTTTATGAGCATGGGATCATGGTGGATCCTATGAAGGTTGAGGCAATACTTTGATTTCCTCCCCTGTGCAACATTCGACAACTTCAGGGTTTACAGGTGAAGGATAACTTCCTACGTCATTTCGTACAAAACAATGCCAATATAACAAATGGTTTCATGCGTCTTTTGAAGAAATACACTCCATTCATATGGGATGAGTGAGCCCAAGAACCCTTCGATGATATTAAGAAAGCCTTGGTATCAACACCTCTGCTGAAGCTCCCAGACTACAATAAAGACTTTTTTCTTTACATTTCCACATCTGAAGGGATGGTTGGTATGGTTGGTATGATTGGTGCACATACATGAGCACATTATCTATTAACTTGGCTAAAATATAGTTGGTCCTGAACGCAAATACTCCCATGTAGAGAAGCTAGCCTTAGTCGCCATACATGTAGTTCAGATATTACATCACTATATCTTACTAAAAAAGACTACGGTGGTTGCAGATATAAATCCATTTCAATACTTCCTTATAAGGCGTAGCAAAGGGGGGGGAATATAATAAATGGATTTTTATTTTGCAAGAATTCAACCTTGATTTTTCCTCTGTGAAATCCAAGAAATCACTAGTTTTTGCGGAGCTGATGTTAGACTTCCCTAGGC
Source organism: Picea abies (assembly GCA_900067695.1). Classification (NCBI taxonomy): domain Eukaryota; kingdom Viridiplantae; phylum Streptophyta; class Pinopsida; order Pinales; family Pinaceae; genus Picea; species Picea abies. The sequence continues at coordinate 10,300 of CBVK0100286679.1, forward strand.
TAGATGAGGATATTTTTCACGATGATTCATTCATGGATGAGAATATATTCCTTATCTCTTCTTTAGACCCCTAGTATGGGGATATTATGATATACCTTCAAACCCTGAATCTTCGCCAACATCTTTTGAGAGACGATCGACGACGTATACATCATTAGGCTAAGAACTACCTTATTATCAGCCATGTGTTGTATCATCAAGGGGTAGATAATATTTTACATCATTTTTTGACTCACAAGGAGTTTGAGGTCATTCTCAATGATTGTCATAGTGGAGCGTGTGGTGGTCATTTATCCGGGCTTGCAAAAACCCAAAATACATTGTGAGTTGGTTATTTTTGGCCGTCAATTTTTAAAGATTGCGTCGAAGCGGCCATGAAGTGTCACCCTTTCCAGGTGTTCACTCGTAAGATGTGCTCACACCCTTCCCCTCTTCACCTAGTCATTACCATCAATCCCTTCACTAAGTGGGGGGTGGATTCCATGGACTAAAAACCATCCTCGGTTGGGGGGCACCATCATATTATCATGGTTGTGGATTATTTTACTAAATGGGTTGAGGCCATACCTAATGTTAAATCCGATGGTGAGACTACAACACTTTTCATATTCAATCAAATTATATATTATTTCGGAATCCCGAAAGATATTGTCACTAATCATGGAAGTCACTTCCAAAATGAGATGATGAAAGAGTTAGCATCAAAACTAGGGTTTATGCACGATCATTCTTCCCCCTATTATCCCTAGGAAAATGGACAAGTAGAGGTCGTGAACAAATCTCTAAAGACCATTTTTCAAAAAAATGTCAGGCAGAGAAAATCTAACTGGCATGTGATGCTTTACCCTACATTATGGGAATATCGAACCATGGTAAAGACTTCCACCGGGTTCTCACTATTTCAGTTAGTCCATGGAGTGGATTTGATTCTTCCTATTTAATGTGAAATCCCTTCCCTTAATTTGGCAATCGAGGTCCTACCTAATGCGATCGATATTGAAGAACGCCTCATACACCTAGAGCACCTCTATGAGCAGTGTCAAGATGCCTCTAAGTCCATCGAAGAGAATAAACAACATTTTAAGGTCCAACACGATAAGTCTATCTGTCCCTAGGAGTACGTTGAGGGTGACTTGGTCCTTCTTTATGACCAAGCTAAAGAACCGCTGGGTTAAGGAAAGCTCAACCCCATGTGGCATGGTCCTTATATTGTGCAACATGTCTTAGAGAAAGGAGATTATTAATTAGAGGATTATTAGGGGAATTTTTTGGATGAGCTCAAAAATGGGCTCTACCTTAAAATGTATTATGCTTGAGCCTTCAATCTCAGGTGTGATATTTGTATAATAGTGTATTTTAGTGTATATAGTTGTTTTTCATTTTCTGTCACCAGCTTGCTTATTGAGTTTTCCCTTGGTTGATAGATGTCAATGGGATCTTCAGTGTACTTAGGATTCCCAAACGGTGTTAATCGTCATACACGAAACATGGCTTCTGTCACTTGGGTTATCTATTCACTTGAGGGACAACTGGTGTCTTCAGGTGGCGTTTGTCTTGAGCCATCAAGGAATAATGTGGTTGGGTATAGTGACGTTATAGAGATATTATGTGATTCCATTTCACATGGTTTTAGATATTTAGAAGTTCTCCTAGAATCCCAGTTAGTCGTATGTCAGTTGAATGAAAATTACCGAGTGAGAGATCCTACTTTACTCCGACGATTCCTATGGGTACAACTTTTGGAACGATATTTTGAGTTTATTACTTATAATCACATCCCTAGAAGTTCTAATCAAGTATTTGATTCATATGATAATTAAATTTTAGGTTGGAATTTGTCACATAACTAAGTAAAGAAAACAAACATTCATACATTCATCCATTGTAAAATATGTAGGTAAATCCGGAGACCAAAATATTTTTATATTTCATCCTTTAAGTCCAAAAAATATGGTGTCATAATACAAAATTAGGCTCATTCCCTCAAAATACATATAGGACCAACCATAGCATCTAGGCCTAAAATCTTAGATGTGTGTTATGATAGCACACTATGGTGTTTACAAGACGCCAAAAGAGTCTCACCCACGCATGAGGTACACCCACAACCTTCCTCTGCATCGCCTCTGGCAGATCCTCTACCTTGAACATAGAAATTATGTGTGTTAGATGAGATATGTTTCCCTGCACATTCTGGAAAATATCTCGGCATCCTCACCTACCATATCATCTCCTCACCCCTGCACCGATGTTGTGGATATACATCTGTTCATCGTGGACCTACATCTGTGTAAGAAAATATTCTTTAATACATGATACCATACAAAAATATTTGCATTTTTCAAATTGAAAAACACAAAAAATTAAATATATAAAAATCAATTCTCACCGATCTCTCCAAAGTCGGATCTTGGTGGAAATGGCATGTCATGACCCCCTTAATATTCAATCCCCTCATAGGGATAGTCATCAATGGATATGACCTTTCAGTTCCACCAGTGAAATAAATCATCATTGTAGGGGGTTGAAACCCTACCACCTCCCAACCACCTCATCACCTCGGTCCACCATGACATGGCTAGATCATGTAGTCCATGTGGATTAATCTCTACTTTAGGGCTTAGAGATGGAACCCTCTAAAAGAAAAAAATACATAATATAGATGTGAACCTGAAGTTCCTCATTCTCCTTAATTTGCAGTCTGTCAATTGGCTCTTCATGTTGGCTAGTAGTGAGGTGCACCAATTGTAAACCATGGGTCTCAAACACTCCACCACATAGAACATGAGTGGCCTTGATGCTTGGTGCAATGAAGTTGACCCTGATATTCATGTGAGTACTAAGATGACAATATTTAGACTCAATTTCTCAATCTCCCTAATAGGGAGTTGGCTCCCTACTTTCTCTATGCCTATAACATAGTAGGTGGCGATGTACTCCTCCATAGTCCTCCCACCTCCAACCCCTCGGGCCTTGATATTTACCATCTCACCTCGGCGATACAATCCTATGATAAATTATATATCGTCCACTTCAATTCTCAATGGTTTCTCATCAAGATTGAAGGCCTCAGTCTCCGGATCCCAATAGTTTATCAATATCTCGAGCAACCTCACATGGACCCTCTTTCCTTTTATGGCCCAAAATTTATAGATCCCACATATTTTTAAAGATTGTTGGGCCCTCATATATCTTTCCACTGCAACATTGACCTCCTCATGGTCCCTTTCTCTCCATTCGATAACCATCCTACAAAGGAAACATCAAATTTTGAGTCAATTTTCATCAAAAACCTTGTGTGTGAAGTTGTACGAGAGATACCCTTATGACAGTAGCATATAAGGCTCGATGTACATGGGAATGCTTCACTTTTCCTACATACATGGGGTCATGTACATGACCCGATAAACCACAACCCGCATACACCCTATTTTCTAAATTACAGCATCTTAAGCTTAAAATTTGAACACTAAAACTAATGATTAAACCATGGAAATTGAAGAGAATGGAGTAGGAACTTACTTGGTCCAAAAATTTTATGATTCCATTGTGTTGGCGGCCGGAAGTCACTCCTAGATTTCTTTGCAGGAGTAGAGCTCGACGCCCATCAGTTTAATGTCATGATTTGTTTAAAGGGTGATCAAATGGAGGAAAACTCAAAACAACATTGTGTCAACTCAGAAACCAGACCAGGCATGCATGAACGAGTGAGGTCTTGATAAACTCCAAACAATGAGTCGTAGTAAAAGGGTGAGCAGGTGGAATGCTTATGCAAGAAGGGTGAAAAGGTCTATAATAAACATCAGGTTCATCACAGACTGGAGGAGAAAGTATTCAAACACAAAGTCCCTTTATGTTCAAACACAAAAAACCAAAGAGTACAGAAATGCCACAACAAATCCTTTATCATAACATAACTGCAACAATCCACGTGAATCATTCACTGTGAACAATTCGGCATGAGATGAAACAAAGACGTAAAAAGAAGAACTGCTTGTCATAAACCAAGAAATCTCAAACACAGAGGCATAACCAGGAAGCCAGAATGTCGCTGAAACTTTACAGTCGGGAGCTTAGCTCTACCATCGATAGATACAAAAATGGCAAAAATGCCTACATATACTCAAAACAACAACAGTAGTGGAACCAAGAAAATGCATTGAAAGCTTTGCGTCTGCATGGCTTCTGACACTCTGCAGCCGCAATCTTTGAATAATCGTGCAACTTGTGACAGACGCGATAGATCTTCTGACAGTTACATCGGCGAATCGACGTGCCTTTAATTCATTGCAGGACGTCCCCATTATGGCGGAGACGATGTCTAACCACCACCAACCGCTTCAATAACTGCTTCTTGGGATTGAGAACGGCCCAGCCAACTCAGCACTTCGGGATATGGACGACTTCTCTCGCGCTGCCACATGGAACAACTGAATAGCTTGAAAGATGGGCATGGAGACTAGCGCGGAGGATGAGCACATGACAAGAATGGTGGTGGCGGGTTGTAAGGACGTGGAAAGAGAGGAAGATGGGATAAATGAATTCACCTTCGGGTGAGAAGTTGATTTGGAAAAGAACGGGACATGTGGCCAACAGTGAGTGGATGGTGGGAAGAAGGGAGAACCACACGGACCAAGAGGACGAGGGGGACGAGTGACACACGGCAGTAGGGGAAAGGCAGAAGGGAGAATGAAATGACAGGAGGAGGGTCCACACTGGTTAAGCACAGGGCAGCTGAGAAGGGCGGGGCTGCACGAGCGCCGTTGATCTGGGGCACCTCGATCGTAGCCGTCAGGAAGCTGCATATGGGATTCTGTACCCCCCCCTCCGCTTAAAGGTAGAAAGGCAGGGGGGGTCCGGAATGGTTTTCATCGCCATGGATCTGGATGCGCTAATCTGAGTAGTTGGAGAGGTGCACCCCCGATTCCAGACCCCCCCCCCTTGCTTAAAGGTCGGAAGGCAAGGGGGGTCCGGAATCCAACGCGCACCGTTGATCTGGGCGCACGAATCTGGACCGCCCGGACTTGATCGCTGCTTACCACGGGCGCATTGCCACCCGAAACTTTGGACAAGTGGGTTTTTACCCCTTCTTATGCACTCTACCCCCCCATACAAGGAATATCGCTAACATTTGGCTCCATGGGGGATAGAGTCATCCCTGTGATGCTCTAAGAACTCTTTTGCAGACTTAGTGTCTTTGTTGTTGGGCTATGGAGTCATTTATTAGTCCGAGAAACAAAACAAAAAACAATATTTACAAAACAAAACAAAACGAGCCGACTGCGGCTCACATAAAACATTTCTTTAAGAAATGCCCATTGACTGGGCCACTAAAAACTTCATTGCCTTCTAGATCCTGCAACTTGTAAGTGTTGTTGGAAAACACTTCAAGGATCTTAAAAGGCCCGAACCAGAGGGCATCAAATTTACTGTGTTTTCCCTTTTCCTACCTGGGTACATCCCCTTTGAGCACCAGATCACCCTGCTCAAACTCTTTCTTTTTTCTTTTCCTGTCAAAAGCCTGCTTGATCTTCTGCTGACGAGTGTAAGCTCTATCTAGGACCTGTTCTCTGATCTACTGCACCTCCACCATCTGATGAATTCTTCTGAGCACATGGTTAGGTTCCCCCTCATAGTCTTGGAGGAGACTTGCCACAGAAAAGGCAAGCTAAGTGGGGAAGACAGCCTCAATCCCATAAACAAGCTGGAAGGGTGAGAGACCCAGGGATTTATTTGTTGTTACTCGGTCGGCCCAAAGTGCAAATTTGAGCTTTGAGTCCCAGGCCCTTTTATTATCCTCTAATAGCCTTTTGATAAGCTTGATTAGGATTTTATTAGAGGACTCTGCCAGTCCATTTCCCTGAGGATAGTAGGGAGTGGAGTGAATCAGTGAAACCCCAAATTGTTCGCAAAATTTGATCAGGGGCTCAGACCGAAATGGGGGAGCATTGTCAGTAACAATTTTGCTAGGGCAGCCAAACCTAGCTATGATGTCTTCCAGGAAGCTGATGATTGCTTTGTGAGAAGTGCTTCTGGTAGGGACAGCTTCTATCCATTTAGTGAAGTAGTCGGTTGCTGTCAAAATCCATCGGTGTTGGCCACTTGAGGGAGGATGAATTTCCCCGATAAAGTCCAATCCCCACTGCTAAAAGGGCGCTGCAACCACCACAAGTTTCAATGGCAGGGATTTGAGCTGCTGCTTCCCTGAGAATTTCTGACATTTGATGCAAGCTCTAATCTCTCTACAGACATCAGGAAATAAGGTGGGCCAGTAGTACCCAGCTCGGAGGATCTTGTGAGCAGTGGTCTTCCAAAAATAATGGCCTCCACAGAGACCACTATGGAAATCATTCATAACCCTCTGGGCCTGATGTGGGTTTAGACACAGTAGCAGTATCCCCTGGGGGTCTTTCCAATATAAGGCTTGGCCAATAAGACAATACCTGACAGCTTTGAGCTTTAAAGCTCTCTCCTTACTTTTTTCCATCCCATCAGGGGGTCTCAACTCCTGAAGGAAATACAAGATATCTTTGTACCAGGGGCATGCTGATAGTGGCATAGTGCTTTGGGAACCCCTGTTGGATGATTCAGCTTGCTCATTGATAAAATTGATTTCCAAGGCTTTATAATTGGATTCGGCCAGGAGCTTGGCCAAACCCTACCCTTTTATTAGCTTGGTGGGTTTAATTTCCAGGTCAAATTCTAGGATCTCGGTGATCCATTTACTTCTTCTTCTGTCTATGTCAGGCTGTATAAGAATGTCCTTCACAGAGGTTGAAGGGACATATGCAATGATTTTTGAGTGTAAGACATAGACCCTAAAATATTTGAGAGATTTCACCAAGGCATAAGCCTGCTTCTCCATGATCTCGTATCGGAGCTCTGCATCTCTCAGCGCTTTACTAAATAAGGAAATAGGCTGCTCTTTCCCTTGATCGTTTTTCTGCAACAGAACCGCTGCTACTGTGTCAAAGGAAGCAAAAGAGAATGTCATAAAATCTTTAGAATAATCTGGACTGATCAGCACAGGAGCCTCGGTCAATGCTTTCTCTATTTGGTCAAAAGACTTCCTGGGTTCAGTAGTCCATTTTATTTCATGGCCCATCCTGAGCATGGCTATGATATGTTTCACCAATTCAGAAAAATTTGAGACAAACCTCCTCAGGAAATTAATCCTTCCCAAAAATGCTTGGACCTCCTTTTTAGATCTGGGAAGTGACAGGGCCTGAATTGCTTCTACCCTGTCAGGATCAATCCTCACCCCCTCTGTTGAGACTATATGGCCTAACAACTTCCCTTCTTGCATAGAAAACAATGATTTCTTGGGATTTAGGGAAAGGCCAAACCTGCGACACTTCAGGAAAACCCTCTTCAAGTGGCAGTGGTGCTCTATATCAGTCTTGGAGAAGACTGTTATGTCATCTAGGTAAATTACCACAAACTTATCTCTTTCCCCAATAAAGGATATGTCCATGGCTCGCTGAAATGTTGCCCCTGCATTCATCAATCCGAAGGGCATCTTGGCATACATGAATGTGCCCCACGGAGTGGTGAAGGCTGTCTTTTCTCTGTCTTCAGGCATGACTGATATCTGATTATAGCCAGAAAAGCCATCAATCATAGATATCCTAGATGCACCAGTGACCCTCTGCAATATATGTTCCATGTTAGGCAGGGGGTAATTATCCTTCCTTGAACTCCTGTTCAGGTTCCTGAAATCGACACAGAGTCTGATTTCTCTGCTCTTCTTTCTTACTGGGACCAAATTGGCTACCCAGCTAGAGTATCTCAAGGGGACTATGATTTGGGCATCTATCAGCTTTTTCACCTCCCTCTCCATGACAGGTAACAACATAGGATTTATCTGTCTCAGCTTCTTCTTGAAAGTTCTAGCCTCCTCTTTCAGTGGGATCTTGTGCTCAATGACTGACGTGTCGTATGTCTTGAGGTCTTCGTAGGTCCACGCGAACATGTCAGCAAACTCCCTCAGCAAATTGGTATATCCGATCCTCTGCTCCTCAGTCAAACTCCTCGACAACTTGACAAACTTGGGCCCCTCTGGTGTGCCTATGTTGCATTCAGTCGTATCAACAACATCACCCGAAATTCTGCCCTTTATTGCCACATCGTTCCCGTCGAACAATCTTTCTAATGGGATCAGACCTCTTGGTATATGATTTCTCGGTAGTTGAATAATTTCAACAACTCCCCAGGGTGGTGGTCAGGTCCCTTGTTAGAGTCCTCATCTATATGCAATGCAGAAAAGTCATCGATGGATTGGAGAAATTTCTCAATCTCCTGATCATCTTCAAATACCTTCCAATGTTTGACATTGTCCGGTACGGAGGGTCTGTATCTTATTTCCACCTCTGATCTGTCCCTGGGTAGTGCAGGAGCCTCGAACAAACTAGCTGAGAAGGCTTGAAAGTTGGTTGGAGCATTTTCTTCCCGTGGAATGAAAGAGATGTTGAAAGCCAGGAAGAAACTATCAATTAGATCCCATACCTTGTTCCTGTAATTCTTGAGGCGAGGGTGCTTGGTCTAATAGACGTTTTTGACCTGCTGGACAATTAATTATGCATCCCTGAACACAGCCATCTCCTTGATTCCCATCTCTTTTGCAGCCCTTAATCCTAGAACCAGAGCTTCATATTCTGCCACATTGTTGGTGACTTCAAATTCCAGCTTGTATGATAGTGATATGGTTTCCTGAGAAGGAGATTTGAATACCACTCCAACACCTGCACCTATACTGGAAGACGCTCCATCAAAGAACATCTTCCAAACAAAGGTGGTTGGAGGAGGCATCCCCTGATCAAGACTGAGCTGCATTCTGATCTGCAAAGGGGTCTCAGGCTCATCAGTGACCTGCAATAAGCTAGATCCTAAGTCAGTGTCCAAGGCATAGATGGGATGATTAGTGGGGTTTGCTTCATCACTGACTATGTAGGCTAGCTGGGCCTCTCTGTACAATCTCCTATGTTCCCCCCCAAAGACCGAGATAGTGGCATACGTGAGATCCATCTGTAATGTCCCTCCAAGTCTCTTAATCCAAGACCTTGACAACAACATGCCAAATTTGGGGGGAACATCAGCTACCACTATATCCATGACCATACTTTTCATGGGTAGCTGAAACAGGGAAACTACCAGGTCCTTGATGACTCCCAAACATTGTACCCTCCTAGAGTCAAAGGAATAGAGGTCATGATAGGCTCTGGTGACTTCTAATCCTAGCTCTTCCATGACGGATTTAGGCATGAGGTTATGGGAGGCCCCTGAATCCATTAAGCAATTATGCAGCACCTTGTCATGTATGTTCAGGGAGGTGTAGAAGGGAGGGGATGAATCATCTCTGTCTTCTACCATGGGACCTAGGACTACTACAGGCCTTTCATCTTGGAGGCTTATGAAGTCTGTAGAAGGGCCAGAGGCTTCAGATTTCAACAGGTCGGAGAAACGTTTTTTGAATTCCCCATGTTTGATTAACTCAGTGAGGGGCACAGGGATTCTGATCTTTTGGATTTCATGCTCGAAATTAAAGGAAGATGAGAGCTTTGGAATTTCTCTAAAATCAGGAGCATGATTTTGAATGATAGGGGAGAGAGGTTGGGTCTTCTTACCTTTGTGGTTGTCTGCTACTTCGTCAACAGGCTTCTCTTCTCTAGTGGATGACTCAGGAACATCAGGTATTGCTACTCTCTTGTCTGATCTCAGGTTATACCTGCCTCGGCCACCGCCAGCTTTGTCTCCCTTACTTAATTCGTTCAACTGACCATCCATGAGAGACTCTTCATATGCTGATCGAGTCAGATGAGGGAAAGGGGGAGTGACCTCTACAGAGTGGATTTTAGGCTCAGGCTCATCTGGTTGTCTTTCTTCTCCATCAACTACAAAGTTGTTCTGGAAGAGAGCTTGAATCCTTTGGTCATCTCTGTCTCTTTCCCTCTCTTTGTGCATAGCTGGAGGAGCGAAATTGTTTGGTCTCCTGAAACCTCCTTTATTTTAGGTGTTCTGAGGGCCCTTATACATTTGCCTCCTTTCCACCTTCAATCTCTCCACCTCTTCTTTAAGAAAGTTCACTACTTGGGCCAGCTCGCTTACTTGAGGGTGGGACAATGACGGGCCAGAGATGTTGGAGTCAGAAGTTGAGGCTTCTGAATTTACTTTTCTTCTGTCTGTGTCGGCCTTGCTCCTCAGTCTGTCAGCTGCTAATATATTAGATTCCACCTCTATAGCTGCATCTTGATTCTGAGCTAAAGAGGTGGATCTCCTTTCTCTTCATACGAGACAGAAATTAGGGTCAAATGCACTAGCATATGAAATTTGAGCAGAGGCTTCGGAAGGCTTTATCTCTGCAGGAATATTGTTATACATCTTATTGAATCTTTTGGAGAAGTCAGAGACAGACTCTCCTTCCTGCTTCTTCAGAGATCCAAACTCAGTCATATAATATATGTAATCCTTTCTATCCCCCCACTGTCTCAGGAAAACATTATCTAGAGCCTCAATCCCAGCAATAGACCCAGGGGCCAGTCCTCTGAACCACTTTCTCACTTCACCATCCAGGCTCTGGACGAAGACTCTCATCCATACATCTTCATTCTCAATATTCAGGTTGTCTGCATGGCTGTAAAAGGCAGCCAGGTGCTCTTCAGCAGTCACATCTCCCTCACCACTGAACTTGGGCATGTATTTCAAATAGTCTCCAGCAGGGAGAGGGTTCATAGGCTGGGGTAGAATCAAAGGGGCATATCTGGCAGCAACTATAGCATCCATTCTATTCGGAGGGGGATTAACACCAGCGATAGGGATGTTGAGTGGAGGAGAACTCGGAGGAGAAGGAGTATGAACGGGGGATGTCAGAATAGAGGTTCTGGGAGGAGACAACGGAGGAGACAAAGAGAAAGATTCTCTTTGTGCAGCAGTAAAAATGAAAGGAGGGGTGGTGAAATTTTCAGAAGCTCGAGGTCTGTGATGAGGCAAGACCTCCAGGGAAAGGGGAGTGACAAGAATCTCTCCTTCTGATACCAGACCAGGAGGAGAAAACTCAGCAGGAACACTCCCAAAGTTCAGAAAACAGGAAACTTCTGAGGAAGGACGACTAGGAAACTGAGAATCTGAAAATGGAGTTCTCACAGAAGGGGAGGGCGTATTACCTGTTTCAGTGACGGAAACTTCTTTTGCAGCTCTCTTTCCCTTTCTGCGCACTGCTTCCGCTTCAGCTTCTGGTGTAGCTAAAGGAAAATGTGGATTTGACCTTGTATGTCTGCCTCTCGAAGCCACAGTTGGTAGAGCAGGTTCTTCCCAGCAGAGTCGTCACAGTGGAGTCACCAGGTGCACAGTAGCAATCTTCAAGTTCTGATATCTGATGCACCTTCAGAAATCAACTTAATCTTTGTCGTTCAAACCCGGGGAATATGTTCAACATCATCCCCGGCAATGGCGCCAGAAATGTTGGTGGCCGGAAGTCACTCCTGGATTGCTTTGCAGGAGCAGAGCCCGACACCCATCAGTTTAATGTCACGATTTGTTTAAAGGGTGATCAAATGGAGGAAAACTCAAAACAGCATTGTGTCAACTCAGAAACCAGACCAGGCATGCATGAACGAGTGAGGTCTTGATAAACTCCAAATAGTGAGTCGTAGTAAAAGGGTGAGTAGGTGGAAGACTTATGCAAGAAGGGTGAAAAGGTCTATAATAAACATCAGGTTCATCACAGACTGGAGGAAAAAGTATTCAAACACAAAGTCCCTTTATGTTCAAACACAGAAAACCAGAGAGTACAGAAATGCCACAACAAATCCTTTATCATAACATAACTGCAACAATCCACGTGAATCATTCACTGTGAACACTCCGGCATGAGATGAAACAAAGACGTAAAAAGAAGAACTGCTTGTCATAAACCAAGAAATCTCAAACACAGAGGCATAACCAGGAAGCCAGAATGTCGTTGAAACTTTACAGTCGGGAGCTTAGCTCTACCATCGAT
>CBVK0100286680.1:0-22293 GCA_900067695.1 Picea abies
GAACCGCTCTTCCGATCTCACTCCACCAATGGAGTTATCCAAGTCAATGTAAAGCACCATAAACAGGGTGTCTTAAGAAGAAAGGTGAGAAACGGTGATTTCTTAAGAGTTTAGAAGCACGGGTTGCACTCTAACAATGAAAATCGATTTGGTAATTTTTTTTATTTACCCTATTGTGGTGCGCCTCACAACAACTATGTGCAGCGGTGCATAATGGTCAACGACACCGGTACGATTTATTCAGTGCGTGTATTTTCATTTATAAAGTAAGGAAATTTGTTTGAACATTAATGTGTCGGGGCATTTTTTTAGGGTACACCCCAGTGTGGTTGGTTGAACTTAGTGCACAACTAGGTTAAATTTTTATATAGTTTAGCTAGTGGTGTAGCTAATTAAGTGAAATGTGTCAGTGTAGGTAGAGGCCCATCGTGCGCCAGTTTCAGGGCGTTCTAAAGGACACATTGCTTTGGTTTTTAAATAATTTATCATGGTATTATTTCTTGACTGACACGAGTGAATACATATATGTGATGCACCAGCGACAGTGCTCACTGTGAATTTAACACAATATGCACCACATTGGGGCGAGTTGAATCGTTCAGGCGCACCGCGCGAAATTGAAAAATATGCCAAATTTCAAGATGAATTATAGTTTTGATTGGATGAAAATAAAAATAGGAAGGTAACAAATAATTTACCTGGTATCTTCTATCCCAAGGAGGCATGGTTGCACCGTTGAGAGGAAATGAAAATTTGTGGTAATTTCTAAAATTCGGAAATGTATGGAATCCACCAATGGAGTTATCCAATTCAGTGTAGAGCACCGGAAACAGGGTGTCTTAGGAAGAAAGGTGAGAAATGGTGTTTTCTTGAGAGTTTGGAAGCATGGTATGCACTGTGACAATGAAAATCGATTTGGTAGTTTTTTTTATTTACCCTACTACAGTGCACTTGATGACAGCTAAGCACACCGATGCATAATGTTCAATGGCACTGTTGTGATGTATTTGGTTCATGTAATTTTATTATAAAGTATGGAAGTGCTACTAGAACATGGATGCACCAGGGATTTATTGTCCATGAACACATTGATGTTTATATACCTTAAAGGTGCACCAAGAAAAAACTTCCACAAAAACCTTCAGTTTCCCACCTTCGCTAACAACCTCCATTATAAATGGTGATGGTGTGTTTGTGTTGAGACTCATAGAAATACTGAGAGGGGAGATGAACCAATATTGTGTCAATTTCCTTTATTTTCTTTCCTTTCAATGATTTAAAATTATTTAGAAGTGTTCACTTAATCAGAAATAGATGTAGAAATCAAATCAACATAGAAAAACACAATACACCAGAAATTTTAGTTGGAAACACAATGCGAGAGAAAAGCACAAAACATCTTTATTTATGTTCTTCTGCAAGCACCAACTTACAATTTATAACTTTTTAGCTTGACAGTAACCCACCCGTCGCAGATAATGAGGACATCAATCCTCTCAGGCACCAACCTGTAGTAGATAATGAGGACACCAATCCTCTCAGGCACCAACTTGTTACAAATAATGAGGACACCAATCCTCTCAGGCACCAACTTGTTACAAATAATGAGGACACCAATCCTCAGTGAGATTCAACTCACCCTAGCACTTTTTTAGCTTGACAGGAACCCACCCGTCGTAGATAATGAGGACACCAATTCTCTCATGCACCAACCTATCGCAAAGAATGAGGACACCAATCCTTAGTGAGCTCCAACTCACCCTAGCTCCAACCTACCACCCTGTATTCAATTCTTAATTTTTTTTTACAGAACTAGACCTTTCTCCTTAATTAAAAAAAAATATAATATGTCTCCAGTTTAGTTTCATTGAACAATTACATGACATTTTTATTGTCTTCCCATCTACACTCAACTCAAACAGAGCACATCCCTATTTACAATTTTTTTTCTTGATTTCCCCTTCCTATATGTGGACACGTGACAATTACATTGTGGATATATTTTGACCAAATAAAATTCTTGTTAGATACACTTATGTCTAAATAAATTATGTGGACACATGACGGTTACATTGTGGACAAATTTTTACCAAATCAAAGTCCAGTTAGTTATATGTGTACAAAGTTATGTTTCAGACATTCTTTGACTAACTCAAATGGACCAAATCTTTCTTGTTTTACCAAAATGTTCATTGTTGCAATAATTCACATTCTGGTTTATAGAGCATCTACTATGTAGATAGAATAATGGTGCAAGACACGGATCACAAGTATTCAACCTTTCACACTTTCCTTGTAGCATACTCACCTAGTTTCCCCACCATATTATGAGCTCGCCATGGTGACTCCAAATTTCCACTCATTCCATCGCATTCCACTATGTCACTCGTCACTTTGTTTAAGGCACTCTACAATATTTGCACATCCATCATCGCGTTGCAGCACAAACATCCATTATGTAATCGTAGACAAGGGAATTTTTCATAGTCCACTTCACTTTTGAACTACGTCATAGGTCATCCTCATGTTCTGCACGCACTCCTGGAAGACTCGATCACTTCTGTGATTTCTTTTGCACTGTTGATCCCTTCATCCTTCAATCCTTCTATGCACATTTTTTTTCAACCTTTCATGACTTCTTCTAGGAGTTCCATTTCATGTGGATCTGTGATAATACAGTAGAAATAATCCTTCCATGCACCTCTTCTACATGTGCACCAACTTTGAGCCATACTATATGTGCACCATGTTTATGACCTCATTGACATCAATTACAACATATGCTAAAAAAACTCCCCCTTTTTCATTGATGGAAACTTTATTGTTGAGTTGCTCCCCCTTCCAGTGTGTTCCTTTGTCCTTCACTCCCCCTTGTTGTATGCTCCTCTTTGTGCAACTATGTTTTTCTCCCCCTTTTACATCAATGGAAAAGGGATATTCCCTATTGACTGCGCACATCCTTAGAGTGACTCCCCCTATCTGAATGTTGTATTATCTACTACTCAATTTCTTGCATTTCTCTTCCTAAGGCTGAACAGGTCTTTCAAAAGCCTCCAACCTGTCATGAAGGTTATGTGCCTTAATGACGAGTGGGAATGAATCCTTAATTTTCTTTGAGGTACTCAAAGGAGTCCTTAGGTAATGGCTTGGTAAAGCTATCTACAATCTACTCTTTGGAAGGAACATATTCTAACTTAACCACCTGATCATGAACCTATTCTCTAAGAAAGTGATATTTGATGGGTATATGCTTAGTTTTAGAGTGTTGAATAGGATTTTTAGAGAGATTAATTGCACTTGTATTGTCACACATGATAGAAACAGGTTGATCACAAGGAAATCGAATATCCTTGATATTGGTGTTTATCCACAACACTTGCATACATCATGATGTTGTAGCTATACACTCTGCTTCAACTATAGAGAGGAGAATGGAAGTTTTTTTCTTGTTGAGCCAAGATACTAAACAACTGCCAAGGAAGAATGCACCTCCACTAGTTATTTTTCTATCATCAATACTTCTTTCCAAATATTCATCTGTATAAGATTTGAGAATGAGGTATGTGTCTTTTGGATACCACAATCCATAATCAATAGTGCCTTGGAAGTGCTTGAGTATTCTTTTGACTACAAGAACATGAGTTTCATTGGGATTGGACTAAAACCTGCCTACCAAACCAATAACTTGCATGATGCCAGGCCTTGAATCTATGAGATAAATTAAACTTCCTATCATGGACTTGTACATGGTTTGATCTATTGTTGGAGCATCATCATATTTTCAAAGTTTGCAACAAGTAGTCATGGGAGTGCTTACTAGTGTGTAGTTTTCCATGCCAAACTTCTTCAATATTTCCTTGAGATATTTTCTTTGGGAAATAAAAATTCATTTTTTTAATTGATGAATCTGTAATCCAAGAAAGAAGGAGAGTTCTCCTAACATGGACATCTAAAACTCTTGCTACATTGCAACTGCAAAAGTTTTACTCATTAATTCAATGTTACTGCCAAAAATAATATCATCAACATACACTACAATAATTAATAGGTCTTTACCTTCAGTTTTGATATATAATTTTCTATCATCCATTCCCTTTTTAAATCCTTGTTGGTGAAAATACTTGTCGAGTCTGTAATACCAAGCTCTTGGAGCATGTTTCACCCCATACAAGGATTTATTTAATCGACATACATAATCCTTTTCGTCAGTCAACATAAAACCTTATGGTTTCTCTACATAAAATTCCTCCTCGAGGTCTCCATTAAAAAATGATGATTTGGCATACATATGGTAGAATTTGAATTTTATGTACCATGCAAAAGCCAAAAACATCTTGATATCTTCAATTCTTGCAAAAGGGGAAAAAAAAATTCAAACTCCACTCCTTTGACTTGAACATACCCTTTGCATACCAATCTGGTCGTGTTTCTGACTATTTGTCCATCTTAAATTAACTTGTTTCTGTATACTCATTTAGTTCCAATTACATTCTTGTCATTTTATCTTGGGACAAGATCCCAAGTCTTATTTTTCTTTATTTGGTCTTGTTCTTCATTCATGGATTTGACCCAATGGTCATCCTGACTTGCTTGGATAAAAAAAATTGGTTCACTCATGGATAACATTGCAAAATTTGCAAAACTAGAAGTATCTATTAGTTTTCTTCTAGTTTGTACACCTGCTTCCTTGTTTCCAAGAATATGGCTCTCTGGATGATGTTTTTGAACATACATTGATGGGGTCCTTGGTTGTGATGTTTCCATTCTCCCCTCTTCTTCTGAATACTCTTGTTCATGTTGATCGTCCATTCCATCATCTTGTAGCTCAATGTTGATTGGTTCATCATATTGATCATTATTGTGTTGATGTCTCACTAAATGAAGTGGTCCCTCATTTACCTTTACATATATGCTCTCAATTATCTTATGGAGACTCTTGTTGTAGCATTTGTATCCTTTAATTTTGGAGGAGTATCTTAATAGGATACCTTAATCAGCTCTAGATTCAAACTTACCTAATTTTTCTTCATTTCTTTTAATGTAGCAATTGCTTCCAAATATTTTGGAGTGTTGTATTGATGTTGGTCCTTCATGCCATACCTCATAAGGGGTTTTACCATTTTTTACTCTTATGTGTGATTTATTGAGAATATTAACAGTAGTTTGAATAGCTTCTCCCCCAAAAAATTAGGTACTTCTGATTCATCAATCATGGCCCTGGCCATTTCTTGAACTGTTATGTTAATCCTTTCGACTACTCCATTCTACTAAGGGGTTCTGGCAACAGGAAATTGTCTCTTGATCCCATGCTTTTCACAATAACTGTTGAATTCATCAAAAGTGAATTATTCTCCTCTGTTTGATCTTAGGCACTTTATTTTTAAATCCATTTCATTTTCTACCTATGCTTTGAAGATTTTAATTTTTTCAAAAGCCTCAAATTTATGCTTCAACAATCCAACCCAATTCATTATGTTATAGTCATCAATCAACAGAATGAAATATCTTTCACTTCAAGGTGATTGTGTACTAGTAGGGCCACATAGATCTGTATGAATTAGCTCAAAAGGGCGAGTGGTGGATTGTTCTCTTGCCTTGAATTGAACTCTTGACTACTTTCCAAACTAATATGACTTATAGACAGTATTCTCAGATTTGGAAATTTTGGGCATATTTCTCACATCATATTTTCTTCCTAGCTTAAAAAGCTAGTTAAAAATAAGATGGCCTAGTATTTTGTGCCAAATCCAACTCTCATCAGTTTTACCAATGCAACATTTTTTATTTTCCTTCTTCTAGAACATACACATTCCCTGAAGTTATGACTGCCTTTACAACAATCTTCCATGTATTCGCATTCATTACTTTATAGCCTTTTGAATGAAAGAGAACTTTGTGTCCTTCGTCACACATTTGAATTATACTCAAGAAGTTATGTTTTATACCATATACATACATCACATTTTGTTCTTTGGTCTTTCCCTTCTTATCTTCAACTAGTACAAAAATTCATTTTCCTCTAATTATAGTTAGAGCATTGTTTCCAAAATTAATTTTACCACATTTTTCTTCAGTTAGGAATTCAAACTTGTTCTTGTCTCATGTCATGTGTTTGGAGCAGTCGTTGTTAATATACCATTGATTTTCTTTATTATTGTCATATAGAGCGAGCCCACAATTTTTTTTGTTTTATTTTTCTTCCTCCAAACCTTGGTAAAATCCTCTTGTATGTCTTGCTTAAATATAGGCAACAACTTGCTTTTGCATTCATTTTCCTTGTGCCCAAAATTATTGCATATGTGGCACTCGAGGTCATTCAATAAAGTGGAGAAGGAATTATTGAAAGAATTTTGAACCATAGCCATTTGAGGTTTGTTGAATCGCATTCATATATGTCTATTATATCTAAAAATTATGCAACTTACATCCTTATGTCCAAAGTTTCCACAAGAGAAACAATATCCATATAAAAAATCTGGATTCATTGGAATAAAGAACTTACTTGTAGGAATCGGTCTTTGTCTACCACCTTGATAATATTCAGGTACATGTTGCTTCCTTGCTTACTATTTCACTAGGATTCACTTCCTTTCTTATTGATCCACATAAAAATCCTAGTGTGCTTCCTTGATAAGAATCAGTGTTGTTTTGATTTTTACACAGAAAATGAAGTACACTAGGATTTTGATACAGGAGCATCTCTCCACATCAGCCAGCCAACAAACCAACCACGTCGAGCGCACGCATTCAATGCTGAAGAGAGGCGTAGCCCTCATCTTTTATTTTGAATTGAATGTAATTTAATTGCTTAGGTTGTTGAGCCATAGAGTCGTGCTTTGCGCAGGCTGTAGATAAGATAGGCCTTTAATGTTTGTAAGGCTGAGATCTAGATCCAGATGCTGGATTAGACAGCCCATTCAATGTAATTGAATAGGGTAGGTAGATTGGAGGGAAAAGCTCGAAGAGCCCCCTCAGGTAAAGGAGATTTCGTATCCCATTTTGGTAGTTGTAGTGGAGAGCAGAGGAGAGAAGAGTCGAGACCTTGTTACAGGCCGTGCTCAGGAACACCTTGTACAAACAGGCATTTTCCATTTTAATATAAATAGAAGCAGTTTTTCCTGCATGTATTTATGTGTTATGTGGATGCCTTGGTTTGTTTTGTTTTATGATATGAATGTATGTTGTAGATGTATGCTAGGCATTTGTAGGAATGTGTGTGATTTCAGGCTTGAGAAGTCTTTGAGGCTTCACACCAAGAGGGTATGACAGAACAATGTGGGTTCTGATAGCCGTGCATAGAGGTTGCACTTCTGAATTCTGTGGGTTCAGACAAAGACGTGCTGCGACACAAGAACTGGAATCAACAACTCAGGGAAGACCTCAAGGTTGTTGAACACCTTGGAGGCAAGGCTGTGTATGAAAGACACAGTTGCAGACAGAATCTCTGAGGAGTTCTGTGAAGCTCTACCAGGTGGGCATTGAGCAGGTAAAAGGAATGCACAGAGGAAGAAATCTGCTATGAGTTCAGACAGAAGAAACAAAATCACTGAGGATTCTGAGAGCTCTGCCAAGTGGGCATTGAGAAGGTGCATAGGGTGCGCAGAATGAGACAGAACTACTGGAAGTTCTCGAAGAAGATACTCTTCCAGGAGGGCATTGAGACATTGTGCAGACAAGCACAGGGAGAAGAGAACTCTTTGAGTTCTAGAATTTAGAGGAAGAATCCACTGAAGGATCTTCACAGGGTTGTTGAACACCCTGCAGACTCAAGAAGAAGTTGCTTGAGCAGAAGGATAGCCAGGAGGGCATCCAAACATTCTCCATCTGCAGGAGAAAGGAAGAAAGACAAAATCCCTTAGGGGTCTGAGTGTTGAGGAGCTCAGGAGAGGTAGCACTTTGGGTGCGTGAAGACCCTGCAGAGGCGTAGGAGTCAAAGAATCCTTCAAGGATTTGGAAGAAGGAACAAGCTCAGGAGGAGTAGTGCTTTCAGCGCACGGAGCTATAGCTGCGAGGAATGCATAGGTCGAAGAACTCTTTGGAGAGTTTAGCGTTCCCACAAGCTCAGGAGGTACAACATTTTCATATGTGCGAGAGAACTCAAAGTAAAGGAGTTCGCAGAGGAGAAAGAAGAAAAAGGTTGAGGCCTTTGGGAAACTTGGAATTCTTCCAAGCATCAGAAGAAAGTGTGCAAGCTCAGGAGGGAGCACAGCAGCCATCAGATCGGCTGGAGAAGAAGATCTCGACCGTTGGTTTCTACGTCTAGGAGAGCATCAGGAGAAGCGCACAGAAGGGGAGATTCTAGACCGTCGGATGTTCACATAGATACCCGTCAGTCATAAGATCTGATAGGAGATGCACGGAGTTTAAGCTTCGTGAGCAAGAGGTTGAAAGTCCCGACAAGAGGCGTATCCTTCGGGATATCGGCGTTCAGGATATCGGAATTCTTGAGGTCAAGGAATTCGGGACACTTCAAGTCTTGAACTAGCGGGAAAGATCTGAGCCGTCCGTTTGTGAAGACGTGTGGCGGAGATCGAGCGCCCGTTGGTATTTTGGCGCATCAGGGTTCGACGTTTCACGAATCCTGAGAGCAAGACTTCTGGAGTATCAGAAGTTGTGAAATCACGAGAGGCGATCAGGACCGTCCATCTTGAAGGGATGCGTGGCAGCAAGCGAAGCCTTCGGGAAAGGTCCCGATAAGAGAATCACATCGCAAAATCGCGAGTCGGGATATCGGGAGTCCTGTGGACACGAGGTTTGTACATTTCAGCATTGCGATGTCCAAAACCACGATAGGAGACAAGGCTGGGTCTTGTGAGATAGTGGTCATATGGGCCAAGAGCTTAGCCAGGAGGGATAACGCATAAAGTGCCGTATCGACAAATCGGTGATTGGGAGATTGCGGGGACAGAGGTTCGTGACATCGAGGATTGCGAAACCCTGAATCCCGACAAGGAGTATGACTGTGGTCATATAAGAGGAGGCCGCATGGACCAGAGCATAGCCAGGAGGGGCTAAGGCCGGAAGGGAGAACATCGGCGAATTGGAGTTTGGGAGTTCGAGAGGACAAGAACTCTTGACATCGGGAAAGAAGAAACCCCAAACCCAGAAACTGAGTCGAGGAGAAGTCACAGCCGCGTGCAGAGATTGTGACAGAGAAAAGAGAAGGACCTGTGGATCAGGTTTTCATCAGAGATTCCAACAGGGAATCGAATGAGCTAATTCGGCTCAAAGGGGAATTTGAACGATCCTGTGAGCAGGAGCACGTGCAAGGTGGTGGTCGTGTGTTTCGCTCGTCCTGCGTCAAGTGGTAGTCTGTATATTTCAGGCAGGAGGAAGCAGAAGGAGATAAAAGAGTACTCTGATACACTGCGTCAAGTGGTATCAGAGCTAGAAATCTGTTTGTTTATTGAAAACAGAGGGAGGAGCAAAGGAAGACAGAGTCTTGTAGACTCTGTAGGAATTTGTTTGCAGGTAGGCAAGTAGCGATTGAGAAGACAATCAACAGGACTGTAGGATGAAGTTGGAAACACTCTTAGTGCAGAGTGACAACAACAGGTTTGCTAGGAGAGAAAATAGGGATAGCGCCATGACTACTGAAGGCCATAGGCATGCTGGGAAGAAGAGAAAGGTAGAAAAGCTTGCAGAAATGGATAAAGAGCTCGCTGAAATAAGGGCAGACATAGAGAAGCTCGAACTGCGGATGCAGCAGAAAGCCAAGCCGAGATGGGTATATGAATGGCCTATGAGGAAGGCAAAAGAAAAATGGCCAGTCAAGGAGCTGATGGTCAGAAGGCAGCACAGGTTGTTAAGAGGTGGTTGAGGTATGCTGAAAACCTCAATGGACCTAAAGAGATGGTTCAGATATGTGAACCAGAGATTGGGAGAGGTCTCAGTGATGAAGAGAATGAATTGGGATCAGCTGAGGATCTCAAGCACTACCAGGAGGGCAGAGAGGAAATTCCCCATTTCCAGGCGGGCAAAGAGTTGAGATCGCTGCGGGATCTCATAGACTGTCAAGAGGACAGCCAGGGAATTTCACATTGCTAGTTGGGCAATGATATGAGTTCGCTGCGGGATCTCGAGGACTGCCAGGAGGGCAACGGAAGCATCCCATATTGCCAGGTGGGCACGGATGAGCAAATGAGACTATCAGAGGGTCTCATAAATTCAGAGATGAATTTAGATCAACAGATGCAGCTGACAAAGGAGGAGGATCTGAGGGATCTTCTGATGATTGGGGGAATCGAGATACCCCTACCACTTAGCCCAGGAGGAGGCGGAAATCTAAGTTGCAGATGCAGCAACAACAGAGGAACAGTCAGTTGTGACTATCAGGGAAGAGGAATTGGAGCAGACTTTGGAAGCTGCCCAAAAAGAAGAAAAAGAGAATGATCATTCTAAGGAATGGCTCAACACTTTCATCTAGGAAGCCAAAGAGCAGGCAGGTATATTTATCACTCCATGGGAGATGGAGCTAGAGATGCTGCAGGATTGGTTGAACAATCTAGAGCCAACAAGAGAACTGACAGAAATTGAGCTGTCAAAGAAGGTGACTGAACAGAAAGTCAGTCAGGAAGAGACTGTAGAGTTGAATTCTGCTGCAGAGTGGCAACTTGAGGCCACAGATGAAGATGAATAAGGAGGCATGGGAGATCATGATGATCTACCCAATTGCAGAAAAAATTTGCAGCTGAGGAGACTGCAAAAACAGGGCCAGCCATTGGAGTAGCTGAATGCAATAATCGAGGAGATCAGAAGGTTGATGTTGAGGTCAGCAAAGACTGCCAATGAGGAGTAGCTGGGCAGGAGAGAAGCAACAACAGCAACAACAACAATAGAATGGAGTAGATGAACAGCTCCAGAGATTGATTTGGGATCCAGGAGGATTTCAACATCAGATATGGGAAGCTCATGAGCAGGAGCTCATGAATTTTGCAGCTGAGGAGTATGATGCAGGAACATCTCTCCACGTCATCCAGCCAGCCAGCCAACCACGTCGAGCGCACGCATTCAATGCTGAAGAGAGGTGTAGCCCTCATCTTTTATTTTGAATTGAATGTAATTTAATTGCTTAGGCTGTTGAGCCATAGAGTCGTGCCTTTGCGCAGGCTGTAGATAAGATAGGCCTTTAATGTTTGTAAGGCTGAGATCCAGATCCAGATGCTGGACTAGACAGCCCATTTAATGTAATTGAATAGGGTAGGTAGATTGGAGGGAAGAGCTCGAAGAGCCCCCTCAGGTAAAGGAGATTTCATATCTCATTTTGGTAGTTGTAGTGGAGAGCAGAGGAGAGAAGAGCTGAGACCTTGTTACAGGTCGTGCTCAGGAACACCTTGTACAAACAGGCATTTGCCATTTTAATATAAATAGAAGAAGTTTTTCCTGCATGTATTTCTGTGTTATGTGGATGCCTTGGTGTGTTCTGTTTTATGATATGAATGTATGTTGTAGATGTATACTAGGCATTTGCAGGAGTGTGTGCGATTTCAGGCTTGAGAAGTCTGATGCTTCACACCAGGAGGGTGTGATAGAACACTGCGGGTTCTAATAGTCGTGCACAGAGGTTTCACTTTTGAATTCTGTGGGTTCAGAAAAAGACGTGTTGCGGCACAAGAACTGGAATCAAAAACTCAGGGAAGACCTCAAGGTTGTTGAACACCTTGGAGGCAAGGTTGTGTATGAAAGACACAATTGCAGATAGAATCTCTGAGGAGTTCTGTGAAGCTCTGCCAGGTGGGCATTGAGCAGGTGAAAGGAGTGCAGAGAGGAAGAACTTTGTTGTGAGTTCAGACAGAAGAAACAGAATCACTGAGGATTTTGAGAGCTCTTCCAAGTGGGCATTGAGCAGGCGCATAGGGTGCGCAGAATGAGACAGAACTGGTGGAAGTTCTGGAAGAAGATACTCTTGCAGGAGGGCATTGAGACATTGTGTAGACAATCACAGGGAGAAGATAACTCTTTGAGTTCTGGAATTTAGAGGAAGAATACACTGAAGGATCTTCATAGGGTTGTTGAACACCCTGCAGACTCAGCAAGAAGTTGCTTGAGCAGAAGGATAGCCAGGAGGGCATCCAAACATTCTCCATTTGCAGGAGAAAGGAAGAAAGACAAAATCCCTTAGGGGTCTGAGTGTTGAGGAGCTCAGGAGAGGTAGCACTTTGCGTGCATGAAGAACCTGCAGACACGTAGGAGTCAAAGAATCCTTCAAGGATTCGGAAGAAGGAACAAGCTCAGGAGGAGTAGTGCTTTCAGCGCACGGAGCTATAGCTGCGAGGAACGCATAGGTTGAAAAAATCTTTGGAGATTTCAGGGTTCCCACAAGCTCAGGAGGAACAAAATTTTCATATACGCGAGAGAACTCAAAGTAAAGGAGTTCGCAGAGGAGAAAGAAGACAAAGGTTGAGGCCTTTGGGAAACTTGGAATTCTTCCAAGCATCGGAAGAAAGTGTGCAAGCTCAGGAGGGAGCACAGTAGCCGTCAGATCGGCTGGAGAAGAAGATCCAGACCGTTGGTTTCTACGTCCAGGAGAGCGTCAGGAGAAGCACACAAAAGGGGAGATTTTGGACCGTCGAATGTTCACATAGATACCCATCAGTCGTCAGATCTGATAGGAGATGCACGGAGTTTAAGCTTCGTGAGCAGGAGGTTGAAAGTCCCGACGAGAGGCGTAGCCATCAGGATATCGGCGTTCGGGATATCGGAATTCTCAAGGTCAAGGAAGTCGGGACACTTCAAGTCTCAAAATAGCGGGAAATATCTGAGCCGTCCGTTTGTGGAGACGCGTGGCGGAGATCGAGCACCCGTCGGTATTTTGGCGCATCGGGGTTCAGCGTTTCATGAATCCTGAGAGCAAGACTTCCGGAGCATCAGAAGTCATGAAATCGCGAGAGGCGATCAGGACCGTCCATCTTGAAGGGATGCGTGGCAGCGAGCGAATCCTTCAGGAAAGGTCCTGATAGGAGAATCACATCGCGAAATAGTGAGTCGGGATATCAGGAGTCCCGTGGACATGGGATTTGTACATTTCAGCATTGCGATGTCTGAAACCCCGATAGCAGACAAGGCTGTGGTCTTGTGAGATAGTGGTCATATGGGCCAAGAGCTTAGCCAGGAGGGCTAACGCATAAAGTGTCGTATCGGAAAATTGGTGATCGGGAGATTGCGGGGACAGAGGTTCGTGACATCGAGGATCACGAAACCTCGAATCCTGACAAAGTGTATGACTGCGGTCATAAAAGAGGAGGTCGCATGGACTAGAGCATAGCCAGGAGGGGCTAAGGCTGGAAGGGAGCGCATCGGCGAATCGGAGTTCGGGAGTTCGAGAGGACAGGAAATCTTGACATCGGGAAAGAAGAAACCCCGAACCCAGAAACTGAGTCGGGGAGAAGTCACAGGCGCGTGCAGAGGCCATGACAGGGAAAAGAGAAGGACCTGTGGATTGGGTTTTCATTAGATATTCCAACAGGGAATCGAATGAGCTAATTTGGCTCAAAGGGGAATTTGAACGATCCTATGAGCAGGAGCACATGCAAGGTGGTGGTCGTGTGTTTCGCTCGTCCTGCGTCAAGTGGTATCAGAGCTTGATCCTTGTCTGTATATTTCAGGCAGGAGGAAGCAGAAGGAGATAAAAGAGTACTCTAATACACTACGTCAAGTGGTATCAGAGCTAGAACTCTGTTTGTTTATTGAAAACAGAGGGAGGAACAAAGGAAGACAGAGTGCTAGAGACTCTGTAGGAATTTGTTTGTAGGTAGGCAAGCAGTGATTGAGAAGACAGTCAGCAGGACTGTAGGATGAAGTTGAAAACACTCTTGGTGCAGAGTGACAACAACAGGTTTGCTAGGAGAGCAGACAGGGATAGTGCCATGACTACTGAAGGCCATAGGCATGCTGGGAAGAAGAGAAAGGTAGAAAAGCTTGCAGAAATGGATAAATAACTTGCTGAAATAAGGGCAGACATAGAGAAGCTCGAACTGCGGATGCAGCAGAAAGCCAAGCCGAGATGGGTATATGAATGGCCCATGAGGAAGGCAAAAGCAAAATGGTCAGTCAAGGAGCTGATGGTCAGAAGGCAGCGCAGGCTGTTAAGAGGATGGTTGAGGTATGCTGAAAACCTCAATGGACCTAAAGAGATGGTTCAGATATGTGAACCAGAGGCTGGGAGAGGTCTCAGCGATGAAGAGAATGAATTGGGATCAGCTGAGGATCTCAAGCACTGCCAAGAGGGCAGAGAGGAAATTCCCAATTGCCATTCGGGAAAAGAGTTGAGATCGTTGCGGGATCTCACAGACTGTCAGGAGGACAGCCAGGGAATTTCACATTGCCAACTAGGCAATGACATGAGGTCGCTGCGGGATCTCAGAGACTGCCAGGAGGGCAGCGGAAGCATCCCATATTGCCAGGTGGGTAGGGATGAGCAGATGATACTATCGGAGGGTCTCATAAATTCAGAGATTAATTTAGATCAGCAGATGCAGCTTACAGAGGAGGAGGATCTGAGGGATCTTATGATGATTGGGGGAATCGAGATACCCCTACCACTTAGTCCAGGAGGAGGCAGAAATCTGGGTTGCAGATGCAGCAACAGCAGAGGAACAGTCAGCTGTGACTGTCAGGGAAGAGGAATTGGAGTAGAGTTTGGAAGCTGCCCAAAAAGAAGAAAAAGAGAATGAGCATTCTAAGGAATGGCTCAACGCTTTCAGCCAGGAAGCCAAAGAGCAGGCAGGCAGATTTATCACTCCATGGGAGATGGAGCTAGATATGTTGTAGGATTGGCTGAACAATCCTGAGCCAGCAAGAGAACTGACATAAATTGAGTTGTCAGAGAAGGTGACTGAACAGAAAGTCAATCAGGAAGAGACTGCAGAGCTGAAGTCTGTTGCAGAGTGGCAACTTGAGGCCACGGATGAAGATGAATAAGGAGGCATGGGAGATCTTGATGATCTACCCAATTGCAGAAAATTTTTGCAGCTGAGGAGACTGCAAAAACACGGCCAGCCATTGGAGCAGCTGGATGCAGTAATCGAGGAGATCAGAAGGTTGATGTTGAGGTCAGCAGAGACTACTAGCGAGGAGCAGTTGGGTAGGAGAGAAATAGCAGTAGCAGAATGGAGCAGATGAACAGCTCCAGAGACTGATTTGGGATCCAGGAGGATTTCAACATCAGAGATGGGAAGCTCATGAGCAGGAGCTCATGAATTTTGCAACTGAGAAGTATGATGCAAGAGCATCTCTCCACGTCAGCCAGCCAGCCAGCCAACCATGTCGAGCGCACGCATTCAATGTTGAAGAGAGGCGTAGCCCTCATCTTTTATTTTGAATTGAATGTAATTTAATTGCTTAGGCTGTTGAGCCATAGAGCCGTGCCAGTGACATTATGGACCATAGAGGCTTATAAATTTTTTTCTTGAGTTCCCCTTCCTATATGTGGACGCATGACAGTGACATTATGGACATATTTTGACCAGATCAAAGTCTTGTTAGTTACAATACTGTCTAAATAAATTATGTGGATGAATGACAGTTACAATATGGACATTTTTTGACCAAATCAAAGTCAGTTAGTTATATGTGGACAAACTTTTGTTCTGGAAATTATTTGACTAACTCAAACGAACCAAATCTTTCTTGTTTTACCAAAATGTTCACTGTCGTAGTAATTCACATTCTGGTTTACATAGAATCTACTACGTAGATAGAATAAGGGTGCAAGACACAGTTCACAATTCTTCAACATTCCTCACTTTCCTTGTAGCATACTTACCCAGTCGCCCCACCAGATTATGAGCTCACCCTAGTGACTCTGAATTTCCACTTGTTTCATCACATTCCACTCTGTCATTCATTGCTTTGTTCAAGGCACCCTATGATATTTACACATCCGTCATCGTGCTTCAGCACAAACATCCACTCTGCAATCGCAGGCAAGGGAATTTGTCACAGTCCACTTCACTTCTGAACTTTTTCATAGCTCATCCTCATGATCTGTGTGCACTCCTGACAAACTCAACCACTTATGTGATTTCTTTTGTGGGGTTGATCCATTCGTCCTTCAATCCTTCTATGCACTTTTTTTTTAAACCTTTCACGACTTATTCTAGGAGTTCCATTTCATGTGGATCTGTGATAGTACAGTATAAATAATCCTTCCGTGCACTTCCTCTTACTGTGCGCCAACTTTGCGCTATATTGTTTGTGTTCCATGTTCATGACCTCGTTTACATCAATGACAACATATGCTCAACAATTTGAACATTTAAGTACCGATGCGTATGTTTTAGGTGGACATTGGTGCATATGCACCATAAAGGTGCACCAAAAAAAAAAAACCTTTGGTCGCCCGCCTCTACTAATAACCTCCATTATAAACAACTAAGGGAAGGATTTTTAGGGGCGGTTTCATAAAAACCTTGCAAGAAGGTGTTCTCCTTGTAGTGTCCCTAAATGGGGAGGTATGATCCAAATTGGATAATTATATTATTGGTCATCTATCTCAATGCTTTCATAGTGGAAAAATTAGAGGAATGAGGTTACAGGGTCACTTTAATGATAGGTACTACTTTGGAAAATTGGGATTTGAAACATTTTGGATTCATTTTGAGGCATCAAATGACTTTTTGAGGTCAAATTTTTCTTATATTTATCTTGGACCCCTTGACACTATTCTACACATCAATACTTTTCCAATGGTGCAAAAATTGCATCAATCGGAGCTCATATGAAAACATTGTGCCTCCCACAAGTTGACTTATTGTGTTGACCATCATGGTATGAGTGGATGCCATGTTAGCCCCAATTAGTCAAGCATATGGGGCTAGTCACATATGGGATTTTAAGAAGATTCTAGAAGATCCAAAATCTTATCATAATTGAGGGTTTAGGAAGTCATAACCCTACCCCTAGGTGGCTATCGGGTGATGTTAAATATGGGGTCTTTAAGAGGAGAAGTCGCCTTGTTCTTTAGCATTGTATTTGTTCCATAGTTGAAAAAAGCAACTAGGCATAACAAAGGAGAAGACACTTCTTTCTTTGTACTTTCATTTGAAGAAAACAAAGCAGAGCAACCTCACCTTCTGGTTGGGTTTTCTCCCTTATTGGGTTCTCGGGTTATATCTTGTGTTTATTTGTGGATGGTGTGTGAGTATACATTTCTATTCTCTATTTTTCTCATTTGATCTATTTCATACATTTTAAGTAGAAAACTAATAATTAAAGAATCTTATATCTAAAGGAAATTAACCTTCACAGTAGATACTTCGGTATTTTATTAGACTTGTTGTGATGAACTATCTAGTGGAATATCCATGATAGTTAACAGATCATATTGGTATCAGAGCAGTTTTCTTTGGGGTATTTCTAGAAAAAAATTGGGATATATGAATTGGTTTAAGAAGAAAGTTGCAGAACCCTAGTCATGACTAACAAGTCTATTCATAAAAATCCTTGAGATCTAGTAGAGGAGAGATTTGCAAGGCTGGAAGAACTGAAAGAATGATGCAAAGAAAAGAATCTTCTAGCCACATATTTGAGCAATCAAGTCAAAAGGATCTTTGATGTGGATGAGAATATTGTTTGCAAATTATTGTAGAAGGATGTAAATATGAGTAGCCTTCATTGCCAAAAAGAAAAGGAGATGACTAAACCATTCCACATCAACATCTAGGTCAAGAACACCAAGCTATATGCTCTATTTGACTCTGGTTCACAAGATAATCTCATAGCAGCATATATGGTCAATAAGCTTGGATTAAAAGTTCACAACCATCCTAGCCCCTATCCATTGGGTTGGGTAAACAAGGATGTAGAGATCAAAATAACAAAACAATGTAGGAATAAATTTGTTGTAAGTGCAGACTTTATTGATGAGGTGGTTTTGGATGTAGTACCCCTTGACGTGTGTGGTATAGTGTTTGGGATCCCTTACATGTATATGAGGGATTCAGTCTTCATGTGGAGAGCCAACCAAACCCACTTGATGAAGTATGGTAAGTCCTACATAATAAACACACACAAAGGTTTATCAAAGATCTCATTGTTAAGTTCCAACCAAGCCAAGAAGTTGATTGGTTCTAGTAAGAAATATGTTTTACTTTTCGTAAAAGAAAACTAATCTGATGGTGAGTCGGTAAGAGGAAAGGCATCCCTATAGGGGTGTATTGAAGAGTAGAAACATCGATTGTAGGATTTTATACAAGCGTACAAAGGAGTGCTCCAAGAGCCTAAAAGGATACCACCCAAGAGGGAAGTGGAGCAAGAAATATAGTTATTTCCAAACTCCCCATTTTCAAATATTCAATTGTATAGAAAGTATGTTCTAGGAGAAAATGAAGTGAAGAAGTAGTTGCAACAAATTTTGGCACAGGGTGCGATTCGACCAAGCTCATCACCTTGTGGGTCACTTGTCATAATTGTACCAAATAATGATGGGACTTGGTGAAT
Source organism: Picea abies (assembly GCA_900067695.1). Lineage (NCBI taxonomy): Eukaryota > Viridiplantae > Streptophyta > Pinopsida > Pinales > Pinaceae > Picea > Picea abies. Next base: position 18,439 of record CBVK0100286680.1, read on the forward strand.
GTGTATCAACTACAAAGAATTGAACAAGATTACACTCAAAAATCAATACCCTCTACCCAAAATCGATGATTTGTTAGCTTAGTTGCAGCATGCAAAATATTTCACCAAGTTGGATCTCAAATTGGGATACCGCTAGGTAGGCGTTAAGGAAGAAGACACCTGGAAGACTACCTTTAAGAAAATGCAAGGTTTGTATGAATGGTTGGTCATGCCATTTGGTTTATGTAATTTACCAGCTACATTTATGAGACTAATGAATGATGTATTACACCCATTTCTAAATTCATTTGTTCTAGTCTATTTGGATGATATAATGGTTTATAGTGCTACTTGGAAGTAACACATCTCACATCTCAGGCAAGTGTTATAAATTATAGAGAAGCTACAACTATTGGCTAACCTCAAGAAATGTGAGCTTGCTTAGCAATATTTGGTGTATTTGGGGTATATGATTGATGGAGGGGAGCTCAAGATAGATCTTGCAAAGATGGATTCCATCATGAAATGGTCAGTTCCTACAAATTTCATTGAAGTTAGGATTTTTGTTGGGGAAGCAGAGTACTTGCGTATTTTCATAGATTCATTTTCAGAGATATATGCACCACTTCACACCATAACAACAAGTGGTAAGAGTTTCCAGTGGGGAAATAATGAACAAAAGTATTTCGATGAGATAAAAAGAAAGATCATTCAAGCATAAGTTCTTGCATTACCAAACTTGAAAAATCCTTTTGAAGTGGATACAAATGCAAGTGGGTATGCCATGGGAGCCATTTTGATGCATGGAGGAAGGCATGTATGCTATCATTATCAAATATTTCATCGACAATTTCTCAACTACCATATCTATGACAAGGAACTATATGCCCTTGTTCAATCTGTCAAGAAGTGGAAGAAATATATGATGGGAAAGGAGACCATCATCCACACAGATCACCAACCACTACAGTATTTCCAAGCCCAGAGTAAGTTGCAACAGACCAGACATTACAAGTGGATGAGGTTTTTATATAAATTTCATCTAGTCATCAAGTATAAGAAGGGAAACACAAGCAGGTTGGAAAACATGCTTTCAAGGCCACCTACATCCAATATTACAGTTTTGGGAACCTTGATTCACATGGAGCCTTTTACCCATGATGCATACAGAGAGGCATACACAGTGGATGAGGAATTCAAGGATATGTTTCAATAGCTACAGGGCCAAATTCATATAGAAGAAGGTGACGACAAGGTTGACTATCATTTCCAAAATGGGTTACTTTACAAGCTTGACAAGCTATGTCCCTGAAGATGAAATATTGTAGCTTATTAAAGAGGCTCACGCCTCCAAGGTTGAATGAAATTTTGGTGTTGGGAAGAAAATTTCCAACTTATAGAGGTATGTTTATTGGCCCATAATGCAGGAAGATGTAGCACATTATATTAGAGTATGTGTACATTGTTGTACCAACAAGCCTAGTAACAGGAACCAAGGTTTGTACATCCCTTACTTGTACCCACTTGACCTTATGACCTTTTGAGATATTGGATAAGGTGGAAGATAATGCCTACAGAATTAGTCTACCCCAATACATAAGCATTTAATCAATAGTTAATGTGGAGAATCTCAAACTCTACAAGCCTTCAATGTTGGATCAGGAGGAGTGGGTCCTACCTTCCATAGAGGACTTAGCACGAGATTATCAGGAAGAGTCGATAGAAGAAACAATTTTGAAAAAGTGGTCCAGAACTACAAGATAGGGGAAACAAAAAATTTGGAAGATTGGGTTGAAAGGAAAACTTCTAGGAAAAGCAAAGTGGTACTCTCGGGAGAAGGTAGAGGAATAATTTACTCACCTCATTTAGTAAATATTTTGGGGACCAAAATCATCCCTAAATGGAGAGGTATGATCCATATTGGATCATAATATTATTTTTTATCTATAAGTATGCTTTCAGAGTGAAAAAATTTGGAGGAATCAACATGCGAGATCATTTAAATGGTAGGTCCCAGTTTAGAAAATTGGTGTTTGAAACCTTTCAGAGCCATTTTGAGGCATCAAATGAAATTTTATGGTGTCAAAACTTTCCCAACTTTAGCTTGGAACCCTTGACACTATTCTACACATCGTGACCTTTCCAACAGTGCAAACATCATATCAATTGAAGCTCATATGAAAAATGTATGCTTCCTACATGTTGACCTATCATGTTGACCACCATGGTACGAATGGATGCCACGTCAACCCCCATTACTCATGCATAGGGGGCTAGCCATGTATAAAATTTAAAGAATATTCTAGAAGGTCCAAAACATTATCATAGTTAAGGGTTGAGGAAGTGAAAACCCTACCCCTAGATGGATATTGACGATGTTAAATACTGGTTCGCTAGAAGGAGAAGGGGTTCCATTGTTTTGTAAGTTTTAAACCTGCGAAGTAAAGCAATGCATATAGATTCTTAAGCAATACAGAAATTAATCAATGGCTCATACACAGAGTACATAGAGATTTTATACCGGAAACCCTCAACCAGGAAAACCTTTCTTATTTCACCATTCGCCATACAATATATACAATGTTTTTAGGTATTCCGTAGATACTAAAACCCTAATCCCTTAATCCGGGATTAATTTACAAATCTGCTAAAAATAGGAAAAAAAACACCCAAAAAAAAAAATTCGGAGCGTTGCCTCGAACGCTGCGCGTAACCAGGGGGGGCATACCTACCCCCCCTTGGGACCCCCCTAGGAAAGTGCCCGTGCGCACACAGCAGAGCTCTAGGTGAAGGGATCGTCAGACGCAGTTGTCGTATCTGACACACCCACACACACACACATGTAAAGAATATAACACATACCCAACATTCTCCCACTTGTTGTTTTCTTTGCATCCAGGGGTCCAGGGGATTATATAGTCAACAATTCAGGGCAGCAATGCCCATTGTTACTCTACACCAAGAAAACTTTTTTGTGCTCACAGACTTTGTCAATGAATCTGCAGCATTCTTCAAAGTTCCAACCCTTTCCAGCAACACCTTCTTTTCCTCAACCATGTCTCTCACAAAGTGATACTGAACATCAATATGCTTTGTCTTAGAATGATAAGATGGGTTCTTTGCCAGGAATATTGCACTCTGACTGTCACAGTCTAATCTCACTGCTTTTTGTACCAACCCAATACCTGAACACAATCTTTGTAACCATACTGCTTCCTTGCTTGCATGAGTGGCTGCCATGTATTCAGCTTCTGTAGTTTAGAGTGCCACTACAGCCTGTGTTTTTCTCATCCAACTGATTGCTCCTCCAAATAGGTTAAACACATACCCACTTGTAGATCTTCTGCGATCCAAATCTCCATCCCAGTATGCATCAACAAAGCCATGTATGTCCACCACTCTGTCTAATCCCGATCTTCCTTGGTAGCACAATCCATAACTGGTGGTGCCACGAAGATACCTAAAGACCCTCTTTACTGCTGTCCAATGCTCCTTCTCTGATTTTGACATATACCTGCTCAAAACTCCCACTGCATGTGCAATGTCCGGTCTAGTACAAACCATTGCATACATCAAACTGCCAACTGCACTGGCATATGGAACATGGGACATGTCCTCTTCTTCTTCCTGTGTCTTGGGACACTAATCTGCAGATAACTTTACACCTCTGCAATATCATTTCAACATATTTTCTTTGATTCAACCAAAGTTTCTTGTTTGCACGATCTCTTTTAATCTCCATTCCCAGAATGAAGTTAGCAGCACCGAGATCCTTCATGTCAAATTTGGAGGATAGTTGTGATTTCACCTCCATGATAACATCAATATGTTATTTCCTACCAACAACATGTCATCAACATACAACACTACATAAAT
>CBVK0100286681.1:0-22293 GCA_900067695.1 Picea abies
TACCACCAAGTTTGAATGTATAATAGTTGTCATATCCATCTCTCCCACTGATTCCAATAGCCCCTAAAAATTTACTCTCAATCTGCAAGTGAAAAATCAAGAAATTAAGAATTCATATCAGTTTCGAGAGATGATCTTGCAACTTACTTTCTGAGCAAACGGTGAGGAATCTCGCCAAACGGTTGAAAACCCACTTCCAAAATGAGCCGATTTACTTTCCTGCTAGGTTGTTTCCTCCAAAACGTAATATTTTGGGAGCAATGAATTTGGAAAGTTATGGCCACAAATTCATATCAGTTTCAGGAGTCTATATTGCATCTCATTTTCTGAGCAAACAGTAAAGAATCTTGCCAAACGGTTGAACACCTACTTCCAAAATGGGCCAATTTACTATCAAAATAGGTCATTTTCTCAGAAACGTAATATTTTGGGAGGAATAATTGCTTAAAGTTACGACCACATATTTAGCTTGCTAAAACCCCAATTTTCCTTATTCTTTGGCTTGTTAGGCTTGCTCCAAGCAGCATAGCTTTGATACCATGTTAATGTTTCATGGAAACCTGCACATGATATATAGATAATGAAAGTACAAACAAAGCTTATCAAGAAAGGAATATAGATTCAATATGGAAGAATGAGAAAATATATTCACACTACTCCAATGAGTTGATGATTGATACATAGATCATGATCAATATGATACAACAAATGAGTGGAATGCACTCATATATAGGGAAAAGCATTCCATAATTAAGAAAAGAAATCAAACAATTAGCCTTCCTTATGAATGCATGCATGCATAATAGTGATGGTAAAAATATAAAGTCTAAATAGAACTAGTCAGTTAACTCCCACTAAACTAGTGTGTCGAAAATAGAAATTTCTCCTACACCAGGCGCTCATCATTTTGACACTCACTCATTCACTCAGCTAGGGTGCAATTTTAATGAGCAATAGTTGTAGCAGAAGGAGGCACAATTCTAGAGAGGGTGGTGCATCATTTTTCATGGTGTAATATCAATATTTTGGGCAGCTCTCTTGTGCATTTCTATTGGTAAATGTATGGTTCTATTTGTAGAGGTACGCTCTCTTGATATTGTGTTGCTTCCACAACAATATTAGTATTTATGGTTAGGGTTTTTCTGTTGGTTCTAGTGGACTTACCGAAATCTATCTAAGAAAAGGTTATTGTGCTTCGGGGTGGCATGTGCTAGTGCCTATGGTTGGGTGACAATGATGTGACATTGTCTATGGTTAAATGAACATACCAAAATTTTAACACAATGATGTGACATTGTCTATGGTTAAATGAACATACCAAAATTTTAACATGATTTCAGAGATGGTTTACTTCAGAACAATCTAACCATTGGAAAGAAGATCATCAATTTCCCCTATTGTCAAGATCATTGAGAACTTACAAAATCCACCAAAAAGATTGCCCAAAAAGGGCACATCTTTCCCCTAGATCATATCTCCAAAATTTTGATATTGAAAAAAATGAGGGTTTCCTCATAAAACCTTGGGTCGAGGCTTCATTAATATAGAAGGCTTCATTGAAGAAGAATTTTCAATGTTAGATGTAGCATCAGTTGCAGTGCCAGTTGCAACGCCAGTTGCAGTCCCAGTTGTATTTCCTCTAGTCCAGTGAAGCTTCTGGTAGCTCATTGAACAAATTATTTAAGGATACTGAAATTAGTATTTCCCTAGATAATCTCGCTAGCCATTCTTTCGGTAGTTCCAACTAGGGTTTCTATTTCTGCAACAGAAAAAAACCCTAACCAAAATCTGTTGGGAACTTTTTGTGAAGTGTTGGGACTAATTCTTGGTTTTCATAATGCATCCTATCCTAGCGCACCTTCTGGTACCATTAGTCAAAAAAAACTTCAAGGTTGATTTTTTGAGACAAACATCTTGAATTCAAACCTCTGGTCAAAGTTAAAGTTATAATATGACTTCAGTCAAAGTATTAGATTGATTAAGTTTGAGATTTTAGATTCTATTTTCATTAAATTCCCTAAATAATATTTATGTCAGGAAAGAATATTGTCTTAGTATAGAGGACATGTTGGATATAATAATTGTCATCTCGAGTGAATGAGACTTAGAATAAAAGAAACAACACTCATTCTTGGAGATATGACTCCAGGTTCCAGGTTTGATTGATTAAATTGATAAGTTTCCAATTTGTAGATATCAAGTTTGATAATTTCTACATTACAAGTAAAAACTATAGTTGTGACAACAATCTTTGAAAGGTTCTATTACTTCTAGGTACAATGAATACTTTGTAGCATGCGAGTACTATTTATATAAATGCTTATTGTTCTTGTTTGCAAGATGAACTAGCATCTACTCTAGGATATGTTTCTTGTTTTTCTTCCAGGAAGGTCACCTTGGTAATGCTATGATGATTGCCATGAAATTGTCTCTTATTCTTTCTACCATATATATGTTCTTATGAAAATGTTATTATATTGGAAATACCTTTTCTCTTGTTTCTCTTGTCTCGAGTAGGTTATCTTACAAATTCCATGGAAGTTACCATGTAGATGTATGTGTTCCAATAGGGTTACCACGAAATTAGGTCACCGATGAAAACTTTGAGAGGGAGCTATAGTGAAAGTTGTATCAGGAAACATATTACATAGCCTCAAGTTTGAGACATGGAGTAGAATGACTATTGGGAAGATCATGTTCCCAAGAAATGATAAAAAAATCCAAAAGAGTTTTGGACATCCTGCATTTAGACGTGTGGACCAATGAAAACCACTTCACTTAGTATATAATGGAGGAGAGAATACATCAGATGAATTCAAATCATTTTGTAGATAATTTGGGATTAAGAGGGACCTCAGTACTCCCTACAATCCTTAGCAGAATAGGCTAGAAGAAAGAAAGAACCAAATAATAATGGAAGAAGTAGAGGCTATGATTCATGATCAAGACTTACCTATGAATATATGGGTATAAGAAGCCCATACCATTATATATATGCAGAAAAAAAGTCCTCATTATGTACTTGGGAACAAAACACCAAAATATATGTTTTCAGGAGAAAATCCATAGGTTAGCCACCTGAGGATAATTGGTTGTCCAATGTATGTCCATTCTCCCAAAGAGAAGAGATCAAAGTTGTATCCTTCAAGAAAGAAGGGTATATTTGTTGGATGCAGTGAGACATTGAAGGCACATAGAGTCTACATCCTTGGTTACAGACATATTGAGATTAGTAGAGATGTTACCTTTGATGAGGATGCATCCTTTAGTAGGCGAGGATCATGAATCTCATAGAGTTGTATATAAAAATGCAGGTAATTATGTTGTGCTGGAAGAGAATGGTCCAAAGCACCATGAAATGGTAGAACTACAAATACATGTAGAAATGAGTACACAGAAAGGAAGACCATCTTGGGCTCATGATATTATTCAATATGTCGAGAAGTATGGTGCTCCAGATGGATCTTTAAGAGAAAGAAAGAAACTTCGACCATATTCCAGTTACATGGAATTTTTATGTGATATATTTTATGCTTAGCCTATGTGTTATGAAGAGGATGCAAAGAAGAAAGAATGGAAGGCTTCCAGGATTGAATAATACTAGTCCATCATTAAGAATGATGTTTGGGATGTGGTTCTGAGATAGAAAGAGAAATCAATTGTTTGTTCCAAATGGATCTACAAGATGATACATTCAAAAAATGGAAGTATCGAGAAGTACAAGGTAATATTCATGGCTCGTGGGTTCTCCCAGAAAGAGGCAATAAATTATGAGGAGGCATGTTCTCCTATGGTGAGATACACTTCGATTAGAGATATATGTGTGATAGATACAGTATTGAAATGGAAGGTGCACCAAATGCACGTGAATAAAACTTTTCTTAATGGTTTAGTAGAAGAGGAAGTGTACGTACTAAAGCCACAAAGTTTCAAGACACATGACAAGAAGACTAATATAGGATCATTGCCAACAAAGTGTGAGGTGGAGGACAGTTGGGTGCACTAGTGCATATTTTGAAGAAATTTTGAATTCGGAAAATATTTTTATCCATGAACATCTTTAATGTTTGAAGGCTGAGCCATCGTATGTGACCGATGGAGAAATGTATTTTTATTTAATAATTGTGGATTGTACTACAAATCTATAGCTTTCTCCCTTATCTATCTGACTCAAGTATTTATTTTAATAAATATTAAGTAGTTGAATGTTTTTAATTTGATAAGATATACTAGAGTAGTTGGAGGGAAAGGATAAAAAATCCCCTCTTGTATAAATCTTTGTATTGTTGCCCAGTAGAGGTTGTTGGCTCACTAGTTGTTGATGAGTTGTTGAATCTATTGTATATGATGTAGAGTGATGAAGAATAGTGTATGAACCCATGTATATGACTGTTGAATGAATATAACAGTTGTTGTTGGCTCTCTAATTGTTGATGAGTTGTTGAATCTATTGTATATGTTGTAGAGTGTTGAAGAATAGTGTATGAACCCATGTATATGACTGTTGAATGAATATAACAGAGGCATATTGACCCAAATGTATGGTTTTGTTGTGTCTATCTAAATGAATGCATGGTAGACTTTCTTCTTATTCGAAATTCTCTATTACTTATTGTTCTTGTGGTTTATGAACGCATTTACATGGTTCAATGTTTGAGTCTCTATCAAGATTGAATAAGTTTCAATTGTTTTGTCTTCTATGAGAAAGTGCAAGGTGTGCATAGTGTCCACAAGGTGTGTGTGACCGAGTCTGTTTTGAATCAAATCTCAGAAGAGGTAGCGTGAAACTTATGTATGAAAAGAGTGCATAGGAATCCACAAGGAGTGCGTGACCGAGTCTTTTTTTACTCAAAGTTTCAGCTGGGATAGTTAAAGTTGGAATGTAGGAGGAATTATGCTCATAGTCATATTGTTTAGGAGGAACAATCGAGCATGAAATAATTGTTGCAAGGAGTGCAAGGTCATCCTCTAGGGGTCAATATTGAAGGAAGTGTTTCCACCAGGAGTGTGTGACATAGTCTTAGAATCGTAAGCTCATGAGGAGTAGCATGGATTTAGTCGTAGAGAATTGGTTGGAGAATAGTCTCAAAGTGTGCGCAATCATCCACAAAGAAATTGAGTTATGGAGGAGAACTTGTTGCAAGGCATGCATAGGTTGAAAATTCGACTAAGTGTTGAAGAAAGTGTTCAGAGGAAAAAATAAAGTCTAGGAAAGACAAGCTTAGGAGGGAGAGAGACACGAAATATTCAAAGGGAATAATCCTTTAAGGTTTCCAAAAATCCATGAACCATGTTTGTTCTGGAGGGAGGCGAGATTGTTCCAAACAGACCTGGGAGAATTACACGGAGGCTGTCCATAAAGAATTTTGGCACTTCATGGTTCAAGAATTTGGGAGGTTTTGTAAGAATAGAGCCATGCAGTCACAAATTTGTGAAGTAATATCAACCATTGGATGCGAAGAGGACATGTGGAAGTGGATTAAGAAATCCAGGAGTCGAAAGTCCAGAGGTTTGTGTGTGAGGTGAACAAGAGTTTCGCGAAGTCGCGAAACCCGAAACATAGTTGGGTCGTCAAAATCCAAGGAGACACATGGCGAGGATCCACGAGCTTCGGAGGAAGAATCCTTCGGAAGGAACCAGGGATAGAACATCCAAAAACGCTCGAAGGCCGAGGGGCCGAAATCCATCTTAGCCGCCCACTTGGATAGGACACGTGGAGTGTGGAGATTTATTGTGGAGGTTTGATCCTCCGGGAGAAAGGACGTGGAGGAAGTGTTGACTACAAGTCAATCAGAGTGGAACAAGGAGCAATCTCGACCGTAGATCGAGTGAGCACGTGGCACTCATCTTATAGATTCGGAGAGGAAGCACTTCGAGAGAAACGACGGGTTGAAACGGTTGGAAACCTCGAAGCCGAAGTTCCAAAGGAGATCACCACCATTAGTTGTCGGAGGGAGCGCGAGTCGTGGATCTTGTTCTGGGTAGCTTTGTCGATTCAGAGTTTGCGTGGAAAGAGATTTGTTGCATCCAAGGCAGTCAGAGTCCGAAGTCGCGAAGCTCTTAGGAGGTTTCGCCCTGGGTCTCACAGGACCTGCGCCTTAGGAGAAAAGGGGCATGTGTATAGTGGTTTTGGGTACCAACAGGGACCCGAAGAGTGAATATGACTCAGTATTTTGAACGATCCTTGACCGGGAGGTCGAGCAGCCCCTAGGAGAGAAGGGGGGTCTGCATCACCTTCCATGGCTAGCGCATTACTTCTTCCATTAACCATTCATAAGTATATCCATACACAAGTGCACAAGAGATAAAAAAAAACCAACATGACCTAAAATTTCAGACCAAGTCTTGTCACAAGAGGGAGAGTTATGATTAAAATGAGATCTTATTATCTCTATTTATACAAAACTTAGCTAACATAGCTTGTCCACAAATTAACGAGTAAAACACAAGATTAAAACGTTTGGCACATGGGGGATAGTCTATGTTGTCCAAGTAATCTTTGAGGCATTCCAAGTTTGATATCTCTCATCCGACATGTGGGCCCCTGGCATCCAACTCGTGGGCTTGTCGCCCCATGGAAGCCTAAGCTAGGCTTGTTCTCCCAAAATTGTCCACTAGCTAGGTCCTACAAAGAAACTTTTGGCGATTTTTAAGGTAAAATAATTTTATCCTATAGAATTTGGGTGAATCATTTCTAAAATAGCGAATATTGTTTTTGGAAAAACCATGGAAAATTAGCTCGTGAGCGAAATTTAGCCCCTAAAATCATCCTTGTGAATCAGGGTCTATTAAAGGCCCGAAGAGTCAATTCGACTCAGTAGTTTGAAGATCTAATATTGGGAGGTTGCAAATCCACAACAGAGAAGGGAGGTTGCGTTAGGTGGTATTAGAGAAACCACATAATTGATTTCTATAGAAAAAGGAGATGGATAAGTAGAATGATATCATCGAGTGGTATCAGATACATCAACACAATGTCGCCTAGAAGACGTGTAGAGCCTCCTATAGAAAATAGAGATATGGAAAGAGATATGAGAGAACTCAGAGAAAGGTTGGATGCCATGGAAATAGCACAAAGAATAGCACCTGATGTTGGAGACGTTAGTGATGTAGAGAATGAAGAAGTGGAAGTTGAATAAGTTGTAGTTGAACATGTTGCAAAAGAATGCTTACTAAAATCGGTTTTTAATTTGGGGGATAGAACTAAGATCGACATCCCAATGTATGAAGGTATTTTAGACACTGAAGAATTTCTTGATTGGATACAGGAAATGGAAAAGTATTTCGACTATGAAGATGTCGATGAGGATAAGAAGGTAAAACATGATGTCACCAGGTTAAAAGGACATGAAATACTATGGTGGGATGAACTGTAGGATGATAGGAGAAGCAAGGGAAAACCAAAGATTAAGAGTTGGGATAGAATGGTAACCAAACTAAAGGATAAATTCATACCCAAAGATTACTAGAAAAACCTCTTCAGGAGATTGCAGAACCTGAGATAGATGGGAATGACTGTGAAGGAATACATGAAGGAGTTCTACAGAATGAACATCAGGGTTGGACAGAGAGAGATAGACGAGGAAAAATTTTCCAGGTACATCAACAACCTGAGATATGAAATCCAGGATGAAATCAACATTATGACAATTGGAACCCTGGAAGATGCTTATCAGATCATGTTGAAAGCATAGGAATAGATGGCTAGAAAACATAGTTAGTGAGGCAGAGGACGAAGTCAAAACAAAGTCAAAGGAATTGCCCATGATAGGGAATAGAATTCCAAAGGAGAGACAAAGAAACCACATAGTCACACTGAAAGAGGAGGAAGTTCTTGAGGGAGACAGTCTAGTGGTAGGAATTCTTTTCCTCGAGGAAGAAGAAGAGGTAGAGGAGGAGTAGTAAGATGTTGTGCCTGTGGAAAAATAGAGCACATGTCTTGGGAATTCCCCGAGAGAAATAAAGAAGGATGTTATGCTCACATTTTGGAAGAGAATAAGATAAATGTTGAGGCGGAAGGTGCAAAAGATGGGAAATCCTTGATGATGAAGAAGGTTCTTTTGAAGCAAGAGACAGAGATCGAAAAGTTGGTGCAGAGGAACAATTTGTTTAGAACATCTTGCAAGACTAAGGATAGAGTTTGCAAGGTAATAATTGACATTGGGAGCACTGATAACTTAGTATCCACATAGATGGTGGATAAATTGGAGTTGGAGACAATTTAACATCCGACGTTGTACAAAGTCTCATGGTTGCAGAAAGTTCACCAGGTAAGAGTAACTAAATAATGCCTTGTTGAATTTAAAATAGGTAAATATAGAGATGAAATCATGTGTGATGTGATTCCAATGGATGTATGTCATGTTTTATTGGGAAGACCGTGGAAATATGACAGGAATGTCATCCATGATGGGAGAATAAATACTTACACCTTGGAGAATAATGGTGGGACACACATTTTGCTACCAATTGAAGAGAAGAAAGTGAAGGACGAATCCAGAACGATCATACTTCTCATGAGTGGGAAGGAAATCCTGAATGAAGTTAAGAAGATATAAGAGATGTAGTTTGTTGTAGTGAGGAGGCCGAGATTTATCCTTACAAGTACTTCTATGGAAGATTTTCTAGAGTAAATTCAGGAACTATTTGAGAATTTTTCTGACATATTAGTGTATGAGTTTTCAATCTCATTTCCACCTATCAGAAGTATCATCCATCACATTTATTTGATGCTAGGAAAAATCATGTCAAACAAAGCCACATATAGGTTCATACCTCAAGATAATGAGGAGGTGAAAAGACATGTTCAGGATCTGTTAGACAGAGGATTGGTTAGTGAAATCTTGAGTTCATGTGCAGTACCAACTGTATTGATTTTGAAGAAGGATGGATGGTGGAGAATGTGTATAGATTCAAGGGCCATAAACAAGATAACCATTAGGTACAGATTTACATTGCCAAGGATGGATGACTTGATGGACTGTTTAAGTGGAGAAAAATGTTTTTCAAAGATAGATTTGAAAAGTGTATTTCACCAGATAATAATGAGAGAAGGAGACAAGTAGAAAACAACATTCAAGACAAATGAGGTATTGTGTGAATAGATTGTTATGTTGTTTGGCTTAAAAAATGCCCCAAGTGCTTTTATGAGACTAATGAATGAAGTGTTAAAATATTTCATTGGAAAGTTTGTGATTGTATATTTGGATGATATATTGGTCTTTAGAAAGACTAAAGAAGAGAATTTGAGACATTTAACATTGGTGATTAGAAGGTTGCAGCAAGAGAAGTTGTTGATCAATTTGAAAAAGTCCTCTTTCATGAAGACATAAATCATATATTTGGGTTTTGTGATTTCTTAAAATGAATTGAAGATGGACCCTGAAAAGGTGAAAGAAATCAGAGAATAGCTTTCACCAAGGAATATTTTCAAGGTGAGAAGCTTCCATGGATTAACAAGTTTCTATCAGAAGTTCATCAGAAATTTTAGTGAGATTAGTGCTCAAATGATGGATACAGTGAATAAAAGACACAAGTATTTCAAATGGACAAAAGAGGCCGAGAAGAGCTTCAACATATTGAAGGAGAAAATAATGGACCAACCGATTCTGGTTTTAGCAGATTTCGGGAACACATTTCAGGTAAGGTGTGATGCAAGTGGAGTTGCAATTGGAGCAGTCTTAAGTCAAGATAACATAAATGTTGCATATTTCAACGAGAAGATGAATGAAGCTAAAAATAAATACTCCACATATGACAAGGAGTTCTATGCCATAATTCAATCCTTGAAGAAATGGAGGCACTATTTCGTACCAAAGGAGTTTGTTTTGTATAGAGACAATCACGCTTTGCAATTCATAACCAGAAAAGAGAAGTTGAACTAGAGACATGCTAAGTGGATAGCGTTTATGTAAAATTTCACTTTTGTCACTAAGCATATTTTTGGAAATGCTAACAAGGTTGTTGATGAAATGAGCAGGAGAATTTTGATTCTGCAGGAATTTCAAGTCAATACCTTGGGGTTTGACCACCTTAAGGAAATGTACCACAATGATTTGGACTTTGGAGAGGCATATGAAGCCTGTGCGAATCATGTGCTCAGAGACAGAAGCCAATGGGCTGAATACCTGAATCAAGATGGGTTTTTTTTCAAAGGATGCCATTTGTGCATACCAATATGCTTTATGAGGGAGAATTTGTTGAAGTAAAAGCATAGTGGAGGTCTTGTCGGACATTTTTTGCCATGAAAAAACATTTGCCTAATTAACCGATTCATATTATTGGCCAAGTATGAGATCGGAGGTGAAACAATTTGCGAACAATTGCAAGATTTGTTAGTATGCCAAGGGGAAGAAGCAGAACACCGGATTGTATCAGCCATTGCTTATTCCAGAGAGGCCTTGGGATGCAATAAGCATGGATTTTGTGTTGGGATTTCCAAGGATGCAGAAAGGAAGTGATTCCATATTTGTGGTGGTGGACATATTTTCAAAGATGGCCCACTTTATCCCATTCTAGAAGACTAGTGATGCCACACATGTTGCAAAGCTATTTTTCAAAGAGATTGTGAGACTCCATGTATTTCTCAGGAGTATAGTTTTGGATCAGGATACCAAATTTGTTGGTCATTTATGGAGGACGTTGTTGAAAAACTTGGGGACAAAGATATATTTTAGTTTTTCATATCATCCACAAATGGAGAGACAGACGAAAGTGGTAAATAGAAGATTAGGATATTTTCTAAGGAGTTTGGTCACTGAACACCATAGTCAGTGGGATCAGATTCTTTCACAAGCCGAGTTCGCATATAATGACTCAGTGAACAAGAGCATTGGGAAAATTCCATTTCAAATTGTGTATGGGATGAATCTGAGAGGAGTTTCAGAGTTAAGGGATCTGAAGTAGAGTGAATTTAGGAGCGTTGGAGCTGAAGAATTCACTGGAAAGATGCAGGAACTTCACAATCACATCAAGGAGCAGTTGAAGAATAGTAGCAATGAATACAAGCACAAAGATGATCAACATAGGAGGAAGCTTGAATTTTATGTTGGAGATAAAGTTCTAGTACATCTAAGGAAGGAGAGATTCTCGAGGGGAACATATAATAAGTTGAAATTGAAAAGGATATGACCGTGTAAAATCCCGAGGAGGTTTGGAGAAAATGCTTATGAATTAGAGATGCTAGAAGATGTGGGTATATTGCCCATATTCAACATTTTAGACATGTATCCTTACAGGGAGAATGGATCCAAAATATCGGAACATCAAAGAAAGATCTAGTGGGAGAAACAAATGATTGTAGCAGAGAAGCCACAAATGGAAAAGATCATTGATCAGTGATTTGGTAAGAAGACCAGAAGGAAAACATATTTTGAATACTTGGTGAAATGGAAAGGACGACTAGTAGAATATGCCAGTTGGGTTGGTGAAGCATAGATCCAGAAGCATGGAATATCGATGTAGGAGTTCATGAATTTTTCTTCCAAGGGAGTATGATGTAGAAGCAGTGCCAACAAAGCACAAGCAGAAGACAGCTGGGCGCACTAGCAGATATTTTGAAACATTTTGAATTTTGAAAGATGAATGTATTAATGTAATATCTAGAAAAACTTTTTGGGTTATGAATAACTTTAAATTATTTGAGGCTGAGCCATCACGTAATATCGATGGGGAATGTATTTTTTTTTATGAATCAGATCATAGTATAGATTTGGATCTTGTGCTCTTATCTGTCTGGCTCGATATTTATTGTAATAAATGTTAAGTAGTTGATAACATTCAATTCTATTAAGATAGTGTAGAGTAGTTGGAGGGAAAGGCTCGAAGAGCACCTCTTTGTATAAATCTTTGTAATACAACCCAGTATAGGTTGTTCATGGTCATTGCTACTGATAAAGGAGAACGGAGCAGTAGTTGAATCTATCTTGTATAAGTTAAGGAGTAGTGAAGAATAGTGTATGTATGTATACAAGTTCGGTTGGATGAATATAACAAAGATATATTGTCCAAAATGTGTGTTGTTTTCGGTCTATATAAATGAATGAATGGTACACTTTTCGTTTATTTTTTATTCCTTGTTATTTTTTTGTTCTTGTATCCATGGATGCATTTTCTTTATTGAATGTATGAGCCACTGTGAAGAGTAGATAAGTTTCCATTTCTTCTCTTCATTGAGTGAGTGCAAGGTGTGCATAGTGTCTGGAAGGAGTGCGTGACCAAGTTTGTTTCGACTCGAAATCTCAGAAGGGATAGTGAAGCTTATATGTGTGAAAAGAGTGCATAAACATCCACAAGGAGTGTGTGACAGGTATTCCAGGATCGAAATCTCAGAAGGAGTAGCGTGATCTCAGTCACAAGAGATAGAAGTGGTTGGGGAACAGTCACAAGGAGTGCAAAGTCACCCATAGGGGAGTCAACTGTGGATGAAAATCTGTTGCAAGGTTTGCACAGATCGACATTTCGCCTAAATGTCGAAGAAACTGTTCAGAGAAACCAAGGAAGTCAAATCTAAGGAGACAGAATGGAGGAAATCTTCATGGGAAGAAATCTTTGACGTCCTCACTGAAAGTCTGTGAATGAGATTCGTTCTTGGAGGGAAGCGAATTATTCTAGACCATCATATTTGGGAGAGTTATGAGGAGGTTAGTCATAGAGTGTTTTGGTATTTTGGGGTTCAGAAATTTTGGAAGACTTGATGAAATAAGAGTCGTGAATCCTGAAGTCACGATTCAATTTTGACCCTTGATCACAGAAGAGCATGTGAAAACAAATCAAGGAGTTCAGGAATTGGAAGATCGAAGGTTGTGGGTGGAAGGCCTAGAGTTTCAAGAGGTCATGAAGTCCAAACCACAGTGGCGTTGGTGAATCTAAGGAGACATGTGGTGGAAGTTCAGAACCTCGGAGAAGAGTTCTTTGGGATAAGGTTGAGGAAGGATTTAGGACATCCCCGAAGTTTGAATCGTGAAGAGGTTGGTCCATGGTCATATCCATGGTCACTTGAGGAAGAGACCTATCAGTGTGGGTAGATTTGTTTCAGGTGTCACAGGGACCCAAGGAGTCTCTCTAACTTAGTATTTCAAATGATCCAAGATCGGGAGGTTGAGAAGCCCTTTCGAGGGAAGGGGGTTTGTGCGAGAGTTGCAGGTACCCAAATAACAAAGGTTTTTGGCACTAGATATTGTCTTAAAAGAAACTCTAGCCAGATGGTGGTTTTCACACAAAGAGGGAATGGGAGACTTGTTGCAGTGTAGAAGGATAATGCAAGTGAGATTTGGTACCAATGTAGAAAATATTTCACTGAAGCAGGGATGATTTTAAGGATGGAAATTTATTTTAAAATGTAGAAACCTAGACGAATCTTAGTAATCCTTTATATGCCAACTATAAATGTTTGGCGATATTTTTTTTAAAATATTCAAATTTCTAAGGATTTTATATAGTTTGTATAAAATTTTGGCAATTTTAAAGGTAAAATAATTTTATCCTATAGAATTTGGGTGAATCATTTTTACAATAACGAACCTCTTTTTGGGAAAAACCATGGAAAATTATCCCATGAGCGAAATTTAGCCCCTAAAATCATCCTTTCACTGAAGTATATAGGGGAGAATGATCCAGCAGGTCACATTGAGAAGTGAAAAAAACTTATGTAGTTCACTACCAGAGACATAATGGACGCACATATTTATACGTACACTATATACAGTTCCAAAGAATTGGTATTTGAAATTGGAAATTCACAGAGAAACAACAAGATGGGATGAACTAGTTCAAAGTTTCAAGTAACATTTACATTTGAACATGAATCTTCATCAATAGATGCAACTTTACAGGTTATCTGAATCAAAATATTTTTAGAAGAAGGGATAATGGATGAGGTACTAGTGTGTAATGCGCACAGAGCCTTGGTGATTTTCCATGAGTTATTGGAGTTTTATAATGTTGCTAAGGAATAACATGATGAAGAAGATCCCAAAAATGTGCAAGTACCTGAAACATAAGGAGAGTGAGTAGTAGAATGAATAGATCTTGAGTATGTTGGGTACACACAACCAATAAATATGTGTAAGGTAAACATTGGGAAAATACAGAATCCAAATTTTGTGGGTGAATATCAATATGTGTTATTGCGATCCAAATTAAACATTGGGATTACTTGAGTGATGATATAGTAGAGAATATTTCATACTTATTGTGTGAATATCAATACCTCTTCCCCACTACATTTTCCGAGGTGAAGGGGATAGTTTGGGACATAGGAGAGATAAACATTTCATTAAAACCAGGTGCTAAGCCATTGCAACAGATACCTTACAAGTTAAATCCTAAGTACAAGAGAAGGTGAGAGTAAAAATAGTCATAATGTTGGACGTAGGGATCATTGAACCCATCGAGGAATCATTGTGGATCATGTTGGGTATGTGATATATTCTTTGCATGACTATAATTAGTGACTATGTTGCATCAGGTGCATAGGGGGCAGGAGCTCCCCCTTTCCTAGGGGGTCATAGGAGGGTGGACCCCCCTGCATGGGGGTTGGGAGGAAGTGCCTCTGAATTTATTTTTTTACTGGTTTTCATGTCTATTTTTGGGCAGTTTTTCATCACATGTTTTTTCGTCGATGGTTTTCTATTTTCGATTAAGGAATTATGGTTGTTGACTAATCCGGGTCATTGGATTAGGATTTTAGATGTATCTTGCTCTTATATGTATATTGTATTGTAAACAATGTATGTTGAGATGAATAATATAAGGTGTTGGTTTTCTCCATTTGGTTTTCAAGGGGAAAAATATTTGTGTAATGTGTGTATTTTACATTGTATATTTTATGTTATTTTATTGAAAATATGTTTGCAGTAAATAATTGTACAAGGTTAAAATCTACAGATCAACCCAATGGTAGTGGAATAAAAGAAGACAAGATGAATCAGGTATTGCATGGATCTGAGGAAGTTCAGTGATGCATGCTTACATGATCCATTCCCAACAACATTCACAAATGAGGTATTAGAGAATGTAGGAGGGAAAGAGACTTATTCTTTCAAAGATGAATTCCCAAGGTACAATTAGATAAAAATTGCACAGGAAGACTGGTACAACACTAATTTTGCAATAGTGTGGGGAAGTTATCAGCATATAGTAATTCCCTCTGGACCGAAGAATGCCCCTGTAGTAGTTTTGATAGTCGTAGTTGTAGTGTTTAAGGAATTTATTCATAAGTTCCTTGAATTATACTTAGACAATTGGACTTTTTTCAGTCTATTGAAGGATTAGATAGAAGTACTCAGGCTAATGTTGGATAGGTTTAAACAATGTTATATTTTTTTGAATTTGAAGAAGTGTATTTTTTTTACACCGTTTGACATTTGTTTCAGCCACATGGTCCCCAAACAAGGATTGCTAGTGGATCCAGCCAAGATTGCAGTGATTCTGGAGATAGAACTACCTAGATTAGTCAAAAAAATGATCTCAACTCTGGGTCACAAAGCATATTACAATAATTTTATCAAATGCTATGCATAGATCACAACACCTATGGGAAAGTAGTTGAAGAAGGAATTGAAGTTCCAATGGAATGAGGATTGTCACAAGGGTTTGCACACATTAAAGAAAAAAGTAGTGACCTCGCCAATTTTGATCTTTCGAGACTGGAACGAGGAGTTTCATGTTCATGTATATCCATCATCCATAGATTTGGGTACAATACTATCTCAACTAGGGGAAGGCATAGATCACCCAATTGTTGTTACAAGTAGGAATTTTCCCATAGCAGAGAATAATTACACCACTACAAAATGAGAAGGATTGGCAATGGTATATGCACTAAAACGATTTAGACATTATTTATTGGGATCTTACTTCAATATGTATATATACCGTTCTACACTAAAATACTTAGTGAACAACCCATTGTTGGGGGGATGAATATGCAAGTGGAAATTATTGCTTCAAGAACACAATTTTGAGGATGTAGTGAAACTAGGGAAATTGAATATAAGACCAGATCATTTATCATGCATACTATCAAGAAATGATCCAACGAATTTAGATGACAACTTACCAGATGCACAAATATTTGAAATTAAATGGTGGATGATTACTTCTCAGACATCATGCAGTTTCTAAGTACAGAAATGGTCACACCAGACATGACAATTGTGGAGAAGAAACAACTGGTAGTTAAAGGAGAAGAATATCATCTCATGTAGGAAATTTATATAAATTAGGTGTAGATGAAATATTGTGATGATGTGTTTAGGAATAGTAAAGGCCTATGAAACTCACATAAGCACAACAAGGGATTGTAGGATGACATTACGCAAGTAAAGAAACTACACCAAAAAAAAGTTGCAGAGGGCTATGGTGGCTCACACTTCATAAAGACACTAAAGAGCATTGCCAGGCATGAAATGTTTGCCACAGTGTGCGAAAGCCATCTAGGAGGGATTAAATGCCTTTAAATCCATAGGTTATGTTGCAAGAATTTGATAAATGGGCCATAAAATTTGTGGGGGCAAAGCAACCCACAAGAAATAAGATCGGGGGAAAGGTACATACTCACCGCAACGAAGTATTTTATGAGATAGGAAGAAGCAAAATCAATCCTAGATTTCACCATGGAGACTACTACATGATTTCTATTTGAGAATGTAGTCACAGGATTTGGATGTATATACATATTACTTAGTGATCAATGAACACACTTCCTGAATAGAAGAATTACATCATTGACTGAGGAGTTTTAAATTCATGACAAGAAAATTACCGTGTATCATCCTCAGGAGAATGGGATAGTGGAACATTTCAATAAAATCCTCAAGAATTCTTTGAAAAAGATCTGCAACCTAGGGAGAGATGATTGGGAATTAATATCTACTGTAGTTTTATGGGCCTACATTACTACAAGTAGAAAGTTGATAGGGAATACACCTTTCAAGTTGGTCTATGGGAATTAAGTAGTGATGCCAATGGAGTTTGTTCTACATAGTCTGTGCATTGCAGTGATCATTGATATTTCACACTCTCTTGAAATGGAGGATATATTGTCACAATTGGTATATTTGGAGGAAAATCAGTTTATCGTAGGTTTCCATCAGCAAGTCTAAAAGGAAAGAGTGAAGGCATGGCATGATAGACACATTAAACAAAAAATATTTCAACTAGTAGACTTAGTATTACTCTATGACAGTAAGTTTATGTAGCCTCCAGGGAAGTTTTGAATGCATTAGTTAGGACCCTATTTGATTCAGCATGTGATGTAAGAATGGGTTGCACAGTTGGAAACCTTGAATGGAGAATCCAATGGAGGAATTGTGAATGGAAGTAGATTGAAGTTCTATAGAGACGGCTAATCATCTGCACAGTAATATGAACTAAACTAGAACACATGTATCATAGTAACTTTAATATAAAAGGGAGGTATGTGTCATAGTAACTATAATATAGTAGGGAGGTAAAACACAAAAAAACATATAAAAATAAGAAAAAGGAAGAAAAGAATATAAAAATTAGAATAAGGAAGAAAACAAGTTAAATATAAAGGGAAACAGGAAGAAGTATCACATGGAAAAAGGACATATCACATAGATAAAGAAAAAAACATAAATTCAATTGAGTGCACACAAAATTCTAGCGCAGGAGAAGACAATTAAGCGAATTAAAACATGGAAACAACAATTAAAAATTCATAAATTACAATACATATTGGAGACACCTAATGATAGAAATAAGCCACCATCAAAGATTGGGACCGACTGGCATATCCAAGGAAAAATATGGTGAAAGATTGGCATTAAAGTTACATTAAGGAAAGTATTAATGGTTGATTATGATCGTATTCAACATTTCAGTGGGATTGAAAGAAAGTATACAGTTGTCAAAGGGTGATAAAAATTCCAAAGGGCCCAAAGGAGAAGTTTATTTCCAATTACTCAGGTTTGTGATCACACAGATAAAAATGAAGTGAACCAGTGCCGACCTAGATCCGAACTATAGCCACACCATAAAAAACACAAACAAGGAAAAGAAACTTGTCGCATGGAACAATGGACCCACAAAAATTTCCAACATCATTAATAGCATCACGAAAGAAATTAAAATGACCATCAATTGCACTATAAGTTGACAAAACACCTTGAGCTTTGTCTTCACAAGAAAATTTTCATAGGGAATATATACCACGATGAAAAATGCAATGATCCTCAAGTAAATGTACCTACAAATGGAAATTATCCACTGTTTACACAACCCACCCCACTTGGGGTAAGTATTTAAGGGGACATGCTAGGAAAAATTACCACCCTCAAGTTTGTAGACCACGATATCACAGATGAGCATAGGTTTCTCGATTCGGCTAGGGAAATGTACTTGTGAGACAAGAGTGTATCAAGAAAAGGAGAAATATTTCTTGAGCCATAGATGTGGGACACAATATTGGAGAAGTCAGAGATATTAAACCTACTTCAGATTCCCCATTTTGGACGCAGACTGGAAATAAACACATGTGTCAAGTTATTACTTTGTTATATCCATGGAGGAACGTTATGGCTTGAGCCACTTGTATTGGTTAATACTTAATTAGTTGCATGGATCAGAGGGTTACCAAAATAAGGAGAGGATCCAAACATATTTTTCAACAAAGCAGAGGAGAAAGTTTAATCAGAAGCCATGAAGGAGAAGTTACACACATTTAGGGGGAAAAGGGGGTTGGATGTTGCAAAATTCAACGATGATGGTGTTTGGTTTGAAATGTAGGTGTTGGACTAAAAATTGTTGAGGAAGTGACACAAGGAAAAATTTCTTGTTGGCGTAATTGAAACCACAAAAAATTGCACGGAGGGGGTTCAAATGAATTGGGACACATTCTTGGTCATCCATTTTTTGACAGACTACGTAGAGGCTTAGTAGAAAGGAAATTTTTTTCATTATTCATAGCTTATTATTTTGATTGCACTAGTAGGATGGTAGGAACCCGAATATTACCAACATATGATAACAACATGTAGAGGCAATGCAGCTATGGCATATTCCAACTTATGATATCTTCCAAACAAAGGGAGACAAATAAACAACAATGTTACATTTTATCTATAATTTGACATGGTCAAGTACTTCATAGAACATACACCACACATCATAGCTGAAATGGTAGAAACCTACTAAGACATTTCCTGATTTAAGGAAGGGATGCACCATATGTACATTCAATAAAAAAGGGACCCTACATGGTAGTGGTTTCCTACCCACTACAAATTAACATCAAATGATGTATTCCTGATCACTAACAATTGGGAAGATCATTGGAAAACCCCAACAACAAAAAAATAGGCCACTCAAAAGAGGAAGAAGAACAATATAGGGATGAAGAAGAATTGGCTGAGGAGAAGGGGATTGATCAAAACAATGGTGTAGGAAATACACCAGGAACTTCACGAGGAGAAGCACAATCCCTAGTCCCCACAGCAGGAGTTAAAAAAAAATACAAAGGGAAGGAGCCAAGAGGAGGTGTGCTCAAGAAGAATAAAGAACACAAGGTACGCCCAGTCTATAATATGACCAATGACAATATGGAATGAATCAACTACCAAGTAAGGTATTCCACAGAGGAGGTGATTGAGGAAGGAAAAAAAAACAAAAAAAAAACCACCGATAACACGAGTGAAACAATTATTGGAAGTAACAAGAATAACACCAAATTGCCTATTGGGGGAAGGATTGTCCATAAGTCCAATTGGGGAAACACAGACTATCAATCTACCTCTGACCGAGCTAGTAGTTGGGTGCATAACTTTATGAATCGATATGGATGCAATCGAGTTCCCAACACCCGAATTGCAATAATAGATGAAAACAATAAGTCACCTAAATATATTGGTGCCATAGATGCCTATACACACACTACAGAGCTTGCAAGTAGGTTTTTCTCATGAAATTCGGCTCTGTGAAGATGAAGCAAACCGAGAAATGAAAAATGTGATGGATAAAAGGGATCAATTGCAACAATAGTATTTAATTTCTCTACAACAAAAGAGAGAAATTGAAGGGAAAGTGGAAGGAAGAATGAAATAAAAGAATGAGGTCGAGGAAAGGGACAAGAAAGCTTTAAAAGAGAAGGACGAAGTTGAAATAATTTCATAGAAGACACAAGTAGCCATCCAAAAGTTGTACAGGGAAATTCCAGGAGCACCGATAGTAGTAGAGGCTACTATAGAAGAGCATTTCTTGAAAATTGGAGAAGTCATCAAAGGCTTCCGCAAGAGGATTGAGAACCTATAATTGTGCAATATGAAAGGAACATCACCATAGAAAAGGGAATGAAGAGAGAGAATGATTATGATAGTCATAGAAAACATCAAGAAGTGGGAGGAAAAATGCGCAAAAATCTACAACAAAAGTGTGCAAGTCTAGATAGATTTGGTAGAAGATCCAAAAATGAAGGTCGTGAAAGAAAAATTAATGGATGCATAGGAAAAGGATAATAAAGCTTGAAAGAGGATAAACACCCTTCCACTGGTTGAACAACTAATGACCATTTTGGCACTGAGGAATTCATACATATAATTTGAAAATATGTGGGATCAACAAAATATCCTTCAACAACACTTAGGACCATTGTAAGAAGAATCACTCAAGGTGCTAGGAGAACTAGAAACTATCTAGGGAAAGGTGAAGCAAGAAACACATGACACATAAGAAAATATTATGGACCTGACTGCGTAGGGTGTAGAAGAAATTGTGTAAATAGAGATATCAATAATGAAGGAAGTTATGATAGATAAGGACTCCTCCCAAAAGTTCGTACAAGCAAGGAGGAGAGTGCAACATAACTGAATCACTCAAGATGAGCCACAGATGAGTTTTGGGGGCATGTTGGATAGAAATTGTGCAAATAGTATTCGTGAAAATCTAAAGTATGGAAGATGTGTATAGGAGAAAAAGAGGAAGAAGGAAGACAAGTTAGGCTCATGAGTGCGTAGTTGAGGCACATTTGGGAGTACATTGTGCAGTAAGGATATACTTAGTGAAAGAATAAAACAAGAATAAATCAAATGAATAAAGTAGAGAATAAAGCAAGAGAAGAGAGCGAGAAAAAAGGAAGGATGACATATAGACATGATAAATATAGGAAAATGTGCAAAAGAAAGAAGAATAATAGTCATAATGCAAAAGTAACATGCAGAAGGAAAATCAAGAAAAGCAATCTCGATCAATGAGTCAACCAGAGTTGTCATGGATTGTAATTCGGTTTCAGGGGGGGTGAGAAAAGTAGGGTTTTAAGCCCTATAATTCATTTATAAATATGTAATGGTTTTGGAAGATAGGGGTTATATCTTATTTTTTTCTTCTCGAGTGGTATTGTGGAGTCTATTTCCATATGTTGAGAGTGTTTATTCAAGAGGAGAGTGATAGAATAGGTCAAGAAGAGAAGAGTCCATGTCTAAATGTTGAGGAGATGTTGTATAGAGAGAGAGAGACTTGACTGCAATGTGGCTAGGATAGATGAAGGAGAATATAGCATGGTGTATCTTTGTAAGTGCCATGCACAAGCCTGATACAATTATAGAAAGAATAATAAGGAAGTCAATCATTGTGGACATAGCCCACAGTTGGGTGAACAGTGTTAAATACTTTGTTTATTTTTATTTTATGTGATTGATAATGGATACTTTCTTGATGCATATTAGACTAGATTTATCTTATATGTGATTATTATGCACTAGTTATGGGTGTTACATTACTTG
Organism: Picea abies; assembly: GCA_900067695.1. Lineage (NCBI taxonomy): Eukaryota > Viridiplantae > Streptophyta > Pinopsida > Pinales > Pinaceae > Picea > Picea abies. The sequence continues at coordinate 21,741 of CBVK0100286681.1, forward strand.
GTTTATGTTGCAATCCGAAGTATAATAGTAACACATAGATGAATTCACTAAGTAAACTAAATACAAAATAAACACGCATAGAATAGATAAGTAGAATGAGAAGGATGATCACCTCCCATTCCCTTACTACTACAGAAACATGGTTCCTACAACCCCAATAGATGCCTCATGTGATACTTCACTTGCATACATGAAATTCTGAAAGGGATGATGTATGAAGGGTTTTTTTTTTGTTAAGACAACTTTAACCTAGGGTATTACAATGACACGCACACCAACAATATGATAACGATATTATAATACAATATTGTGGAATAATAAAGAATGACTATAGTGAAGTAAGGTTAATAATGAATTAGATTGTGGTGGCATAAGTAAAGTTGGAAGGATAGTAGTATACTAGAATATATTAATATAAGGTAATGTGATGAAGGATATGAAAATGAATGAGTGATATAACATTATTAATATCAAAGATAAGGAGTTAATGATGATCTTGGATTAGTCAATTTAAGGAAGAAAATGATAATATTATATATATATATATATATAT